>OOFE01012708.1:3160-14895 GCA_900323365.1 Monocentris japonica | reverse complement strand
AAGGTGGCAGGGGGTGGAGGGGGGGTCGGCTTGGGATTGCCAGAGAGGCTTATTTGAAAGCAGGCGTATATTTGAGGCAACGGAATGAAAAGGAGTGGGCCACAAAGCTCGTCATACTTCAAATACGCCCCGTCACATCTTCACTCTTTCCACTCCACGCACGTATATATAGGGGAAGTGGGGTCCATCTCAGTACTATGGTATAGCCTACAGAACATTCAGCAGAAAAATAGAAAATGTGGACCAGAAAAGGGATCATGGTGGTTTGGGTGTAGCCACACGCAGAAAAAGGAGGGATCTGCAAGGGTTCTAGGATAGTGATTCCCTCTGATTTGTTAAAATAAAAAATAGGTAAATCAGAATAAGGAGGCCAGAGTGGTGGTCAAAATATCCTTTAAAGCTGGTGCTACACCACGAAGGATCTATGTAAAACCGTTTGAGCATGGAAAATCTTTCTAAATGGGTTCTTTATAGCACCAAAAAGGATTCTGCTATGAAAGCCTACAGAGCCATTTTCTGATTACTATATAGCACCCTTTTTTTGAGTGCAGAATGTCGATATTAACCCTAAAGAAAAGAAAATATTCTGACAATATATGACGATATATATGTATAGAATTTATGTGTGTATATACATATATGACTATATATAGTGACTATAGTGACTATATATAACTATATATAGTCATATAAGACTATACATATATAAATATATATATATATACCACACTGAACTGCAATATCCTTGGAAAAGTGCAGTACGCAGGCAGTGTTTCACAATGAACCATGAAATAAATGCATAAAGATATTTCTATATTAATCTAATGTTTTAGTTTTTATAATGTAGGCTAGTTTATAATATAATTGACTACTGACAATATGTTGATACATTCAACATAGTATAGTAGATCATGTAAACAACAACATATTATGTGAGAACACGTAATAAAACTGCAAATGCATTTTCCTATTAATTAATAAATCAATTAATGCACTCTCCTGCCGGAGTCACAAATGCGCGCGTCGCACAGACACGCGCACGCTCGTACGGGCACGCACGGACACACACACGTACTTTATTACTTCATCATTATGTATATTTAATAAAATTAGGTGAGGTACACTGCAATTGAAAGAGTCACAATTTAATTATAATTATTTCTAGAACGATGTTAGTGGCCTAGTGTTTACTTGCAGTGTAAACTTTATTTTCAACATGGGGGACTGTGGGTGATTATTGGATGCCTTAACTGAGTGAAAATTGTCACAAATTGCTGGTTGTCAAGAGGCGAACTATATGATAACGAATAGGACAAATTGTGCTCCTGACACCTCGGTTCATATATCATTGCAAAAGCCGAGTAATCAGTCACACGCACTCTTTAGTGTTATTGTACTTTAATGTCGTGCTAAAATGGCATTTCAAAAAAATCGATGGACAATTTCATATTTTGGTTTGTTATCAGAGCCTTGTAAACGTCAAAACATTTCAACAATGATTCAATTGTATACATTTCCTAATTCGGTTTGGCCAGGTATATCTATTCAGTGACAGACAGGCTATCAGTGACTACACAGCCTATATGGTAGTATAGGTATTTCAGGTCATTTCAAGCTGTTTGGTTGTGATGTAGGACTACATCGAAAATGAAATCCCCATACGAACTAAGCAAGCGCTTGACCGTTTTAGATATATAGCTCTCCATTGATTGCTGTACTAATCATGCTTATGCCTGTACTCACGACGAGGCTGTAACCACTGCTATCATTATTAGTCAAACTGCTTATATACGGCTATTGCTGTGCTATTGCGCCATCATTACCAGCAGTGATGGTACAGAGAAGATGACTTTGTTTTGTCTTCGTGCTAACGGAGGTGGGTATTGTGGGGATGGCGAGGAAAGATGACTGAGAGTGGGTGAGGATGCAGTCAAGTGTCAGTGGCATATTACTGATTTGAGTGCATGGTCATTTTACACGCATGTTTCCAGTGTTTTTGTTGTTGTTGTTTTTTGTCAGCAAACGCATGACAAAACCCAGCGCTTAATACCTCTCTACAGTAGTGGAACACCAGACATATGAAATTGATTCGCAACTATGCACTCAACAGAAGATGTATTGCTTGCTCGTGGTATACACACACACACACACCCCAGTATAAACGCTGTGATGGAGCTTGAGAGTGGTAGTATCGATTGATTTTGTCAAGTGTGTGTGTGTGTGTGTGGGGTGGGGGGAGTCAACGCCCACCCACCCTCTACCCTCACCCACTTTGACATTAAAAGTTCCTCATATTCAACTTGACCACTGATCAGTTGATTTGGCATCCTGACCCCTTTGATACTCATTAAAATTTGAGCTCCGTGGAAAACTAAAAGCAGCAGACGTTACACCCCCACTAATTAATCGATTAGAATTGGATCGTGTATTAATCGGACACAAATGGAGAGATTGCATAGCAGGCACGGCAGTGCTGGAATTGCGCTATGGCTTGCATGATACAGAAAGTTTTTTTGTGTTTTGAGAGCCTAAACCAAAGCGCTTTGTTGTGGTGTCCCTCTGCGCCCCTGAGCGCTCTGTGCGTAAAGGCAGCCTCTCCCTCGCCTTCATGCTGTCATTGTTTCTACTTTTGTTTGCTAGATGGCGCTCTGCGTTGTGGGACCCTCTGACACAAGAACCGCCTCATACCCCCCTCTCTCTTTAACGCTGCTCTCAGCCCACAGTCCACCGCACAGCACAGCTTTTTTCCAGGGTGATTTTTACTAGAATTTCAGCAGCTGCAAACGACTCTAATGTAATTTCGCTGGTGTGGATTATTAGGGAGGGGAGTTTTATAATTGCCTTATCCTATGTCGATAGACATTCTTGTTTGTTTTATTAAGCTATGAAATCACATCGATTAAACCCAGCGATCGCATTAGAGAAGTAATATATATTTTTTAATGTAAACCAATTATAACATGGAGTATCACACAGAACTTGAGCTTTAGATAATTAGGAACAATGGTTTATTTCAGCAATGTAACGTTCCAGAAATATACAAGGGTACTCTAATTCAAATTTGAATCGGGGGATATGAATAATACCCTGATAATTATCTTATTTCAAATAAAATGATGTGTTATTAATTTTAGTAACGATGGATGCTTCATCCTAAAATGCAACAGATAATAAGGTTCGATTACCAACTGTAACCTTTAAATAAATATACCATAATAATAAAATAATATTTAGGCTAAGTGTTGCATCAACATTTATGTTTTGTTTAATCAAGAGATAGATAATAATGAAAGATAATGGCAGCTTTAGGTGTAGTAATAGTCTTATCTTCACGTCCTATGTGAAATTACAGAAATCACACAAATTAATGTTCATACGATTTTGCAATTTTATTATTTTTTTTTATGACTCCAAGATATGATAATGTCTTCGACTTTATGTTATCTTTCAGTTTGGTTGCAACCAAGAAAAAGTGTATTGTATTGTTTGCTGAGTGGCCCACTCTGTTGTAAGATATACTGCTGCAGTTACACTTTCACTAAATAGCGGCTTGTCGGTGTCTGACGTTGATGAATGTGTTGGAGACTTGGAGAGCCTTTTACAGCTGTCTTAAAAAGCGCTGTGGCCCCAGACCAGCCACAAACAGATCAGGTGCAGAGGCCTTTAATACGGCAGTCAGTGACAAAGAAACACACACTTTCCACACATATGAAAAGATCCAGTGATGTGGTGGAGGGTAAACCCACCTGAACACAATTTCCTCACCTTTTAATCTGCGGAATAGAATTTACCCTCCTCTCTAGGATGACATGCATCTTTATGGTGTAAATGTATAGACCACAGTAAGCAACGCCAAACTGATTTAAGGAAATAGAAAACATCATTCATTCCCTTTTCTAAAAAATATAATTGATTTTGTTTGTGCTGTTGGTCATATTGCCTTATAATGATCACCTAATTGAGAGTTTATCCACCGTTTTATTTACCACTACATCACTTGGTTAGATCCAGAAAATAAAAGCTGTCCTCTTATGTGGCTGAGGATGAAGCTCATGTGGGCTGTGAATGGTGGTTTTGGTTGTTGTTTTTCCTGTGGTTTTATTTTCTCCACGACTTGAGAGATCTAAAATGTAAAAGCAAAATATTATCTCTCGTATATGTGTCACATGCATGAAACCGAAATCAACTCGTTTACTCTATTTTTTTCTAGTTATATTTGTCTAGCTCATCTCGGTAAATATTAGTTTTGGACTCTAACAATTACAAGGGGTAGTTTACATTTTATGGGCATTCAGCGGAAGCGCTTATCCAGAGCGACTGACATCTCGTACGGAGGGGGTTCAGCGTCTTGCTTAAGGACACACCGACAGGACACACTGGCTGTTGCGGGGACGGAACCTGACACCTTCCAGTTACAGGATAGTTTCTCTGACCACAGACAGGCTTTCATCTTGGATTGAGCTGTATTATCCGTAGGTTCAAGACCCATCTCCCCCCACCCCCCTCCCCCCGTTGGTTCCTGGGTGGCTTCTCACCGCAGGTAGGCTTGTATGTTGGGGCCTCTCCACCTGGGGCCCTCAGAGGACACAAGCCCATCCGGGCTTCACCTCAATCCTGGAAACCAAGCACCAAAACCATGTCTTCTTTTAGTGGTATTTACATTAGTTGGCCTACACACTTGGCTAACACATTATTAGCAAGGGGGAGAGAGGGAAGCAGCATTTCAATTATTTTTTGAACAATGGTCACGGATCCGTCATACACGTTGAGTGTTTGAATAAGACTCTCTTGGTATTTGTTTTTCTCGACTTAACAAGCCATCATCTCACACATGCATATAGAATTGAAATGGCTCGGAGATCCCGCAGGCAAAGGGCGGGTTGCGGGTTCAATTAAGGTGGAATAATGCATAGGGCAAAGCGTATGACCTCGATTGAAATTGATCAGAAAATGCATTCATTCACCAAAAAATACACAGTAGTCTATTTGTTTTTACTTTATCCTGCCTCTTTGTATCTCTACAGAGGCCTATCTGCCTCTCTTGAATTGAAATGTTCTTTGATTTTGGAAAGAATTCCAATGTCTGGATATAAAGCTACGGATTTAATACCACCCAGCCTATGTCTAGACTAATTCACTCAATTTTTTGACATTCTTTTCTTTCTCTCCTTAATCGAATTTGCCACATTTAAGCTGGTGTGTGGATTTTAAAGTATAAGCAGCCATTTGGACTATATCCCTCGAATGACAGAGAATACGGAGGTTTGTCATAGTTTCTTAAGTAGAAAACAAGATATTTCACCGCCACAGTGGGATTTTAACGAATTAAAATATCTCACTGCTTCCCTGTGATAAACAGGTATGGGATTGAGGCGCTTGCTTGTTAAGTAACTTGCTGTCAGTATAGTTAGCAGTGCTCTGATATGGACGGTGGCTCCAGAGCCTCATCTCTTGGGGTTTTAATTAACAAGCTGTCTCAAAGCTGTAGAGCTCCATCAAACAGCCTCTCTCTCTCTCTCTCTCTCTCTCTCTCTCTCTCGCTCTTTCCACCAGTAAATCCTCCTCCCGTCAGTGCCTTGGGCTCTCTCTCAAACTTTAGACGTGCTAGTTCCCAACTCAACTTGTTACCACGCCACAGTATGTGCACCAGCTGATAGTGTGTAACTGGTATATGGGAAGATTTGCAAACTATACATTGCACGTTTTCTCTTTTGCATAGCATCTACACATGTAGAGCCCATATGTAGCTCATGTCCTGGATGGATGGCTCGTACAGCCTGGCATTCAAGAATACGACATCTTTTAACGTTTTTTACACTTGTGAGACTAGGCACGCGAAAGCACACATTTAACCAACATAAAATGGCTTCTAAACTTAATTTACGAACTAAAATTCATAATGTTGTTTTAGAAACGTTTATTATAGGATAGCTAACCCGCAACCCGGACTAATTAGTTGAGTTTATTAGACTAAAGATGGATATAGAGTTTGGAACAGAGTTTACAGAGTACAACTTGACATCTCAGTAAGCATCATACTAAGTAGTGTCAAACTGATGTGCGTGATATGAGGACAGGGAGTTTTAAGAAAGAAAACAAACTAATCCTTTTTTTTTCAAAATGTGACTGATTGTTGTTTATCTTGGTGCTTGTGTTGCCTTATATTATGACTATCACCGATTGGAGGTCATGGATTACCCAGCTTTTGAGTTACCACTACATCACTGAGTGTAAGTACTGGATTGAGAAAAGATTTCTCTCTTGTGGAACCAGCAATATGCCCCTCTCTCCCTCTCTCTCTCTCTCTCTCTCTCTCTCTGCCTATAGTAAACTTGGTGCTGGTCTCCCACCGTGGCCCAGACGGGGGTAATTTGATAGCAAGGCAAGGTCAAGACAGAGCGCTGTCCATGGTGCTGCGGCGGGGCAGGCTGGATGTTATCATCAAATTAGACAGGACAAGTTTCAAATCGATGCCACCCCCGGATGTCTGGAGACCGCCAGCAGTCGGAGTTAAAGTCCTAACAAGTCCCCCCTGACAGGTCAACACCTCAACACAAACACACACCTCTGATGCTGCAGCCTACAGGTCAGCAGCACTGTGTTGGCGAGATAAGCACCAATCCCATTGAAGACTCTAAAGTGAAATTGGCCCACTGTTATTCTGCTGGCCCTGCATGGGAGTCTGTGTTTTAATGGATGTAACCCCCCCCCCTACCTTGATTTATAATAAAATATTTAAGTCGAAAGTTTAGGGAAAAACATGATAGCTTTTTGAGGATTATTTAAATGTTATTGTAAGGCTATAAATATTTATATGAAATATAGTCTTGGACAAAAGGTTCTGCGGTCAGTAGCTGAGACATAAACAACATGCCTTTCATCTCGAGGAGATCAAAGAATATTATATGTTTTATGTATCTTTTTGATCCATAAAAATACATAAGGTACTTTTTATTTCTAATTTTCAGATCAAACATAGTATCATTGTCAAATTAGTTTCTTCTGTACTTCTAGAAACTATGTTATACTTTATTTATTACAGATTGTGCAGAATATGGCATAATACATAATACATTGGAAAAGTTAATCTCTCTTCAGTTAGAAGAAACGGTTGTTTCTAAAAAAAAAACTAAAAAACTAAAAAACATTCCCTTTCATTTTATATTACCTTCCAGTTATTTTGGTTGGTTCAATAATTTTGCCGTAAGATCATCACATTAAATTAAATTGCTTTTTATCATATATTCTAAATTAAATATGGCAAAACAATTTCTTTATTTGCAGAATTTTCAAAAACCCATGTATTGAAGGCAGGTCTATACAGAGAATCTACAGAGGATTTACGACTTGGGCAGTATGATTTCCTCTTGACATTGTGGCAAGAATATATTGTGAATAAAAAGTGAAAAGTTAGGCTTTATCCACGTAAGCATTATATGCATTTATCCAAAGAAAAAATGCCATACACCTCATTTGGAAAAGATCAATAGTGAGTGAGTTGAGAAGGGATCTCAGTAAGAAGGAAGCAGGGCACTGCTTAGAGATGCTGCCAATCTGTCACTGCCTGACAGCTTTTGCTGCAGGGATAAACAGCAATAAAGTAGAGTTGGCTGCTCTGTTGTTAACTTCACACACACATACACACGCACACACACACACACACACACACAGCTCACCACCGGAGGAGCAGGTAAATTCACTCAGCTCCTCACATCCCTCGCCTATCATCGCCCCTGTCTCCCTCCCTGCATGTCAAACATCTTCCTCCCTTCCTTCCTCCGTCAAACTCCTCTCTTTTCATCCTCCCTGCTGACTCAGGTAGCAAACACAATGAGGACCTGAGCGACGACAAGAAGAAAGCTATTCAACTGGATGGAGAGATTATGCACGGTGGCAGAGAGAGAGAGAAAGGAAGTGAGGGAGAGAGACATCCTGTAATATTTGAATGGCTGATAAAGAAATGAAATGGGATGGGAACAAAGTCGTCGGGATGGGAAGGAGGGGTTAGGCATCAAAGAGCAGGCTGGAAGGTGACTGCAGACCCTTTAATAACACTAGTATATTCACTCGCTTAACCACGGAGATTCAAAAAGGACCCAACTTTACTTTAGGGGGCTTGCAAACCATGAAATGCACATAAAAATATACACCTGCCAATCCCGGTACCTATATTCCTTCCAGCGCACTTCCCCCTCTCTCCCCGTCTTAGCTGTCTGTCACGGCGTGGCCCGGCTAATTTGAGTTCATTGGACGGCAATAACTTCATTTAGAGCTTCATCTTTTTTTGGGGTGGATGTAATGAGAATGCGGGGTGCTGCCAGTGATGTCCGCTCTCTCAGCAATAATAACTCGGATCTTATTCTAACCCCGCGCTCTGCTGTGTTTATCCTCGGAGGGCTGCGTCCACATGATGAAACTCATTTATAATGAGTGATTTAATATCACATTGCGCACTTTTTTTCCCAGAGATTTCAAACCCAAAAGAGATGAGAGGCAGTATAGTGCGGGTTCCGCGAGGTACACTGCAAAAATATCCATATTAACAAATCGTTTAATCTGCTAAAGTCTTGTTTTTCTTTAAACGTGGAAAAACAATCTTCCAACAGGTTGACGTGGCCTAATTTCAAGTGTTTCCAATGCAAATCAACTTGTTTCAAGAATTTCCTTGAACCAAGTGTCATTTTGTCGATACTAGTGATCTGCCTTATGTCAAGATATTGACTTTGTTTCGAAAATTCCTGAAACAGGTGCAACTACACTGGAAACAAGTGAAATGAGCTCACATCCATTAGCAGAATGTTTCTCTTGTTTTAAGAAAAATAATATTGAAAGACTAAATAGGTCTATGTGATTAAATGACTTGTTAAAATGTACATTTTTTGCAGTGTAAGCCAAGGCCTTGTCTATCACCACCAACCAATCGATATCTCACCAACTCCAATGCGATATTGATTTAGGGAGGATTGTATTTTGAGGATTTCTGGAACATCCTTATTATTTCGTTGCTTTAACTGCAAGACAACATTGCTTCATACAGCCTGCTTCTTTCGATTCATAATGGTCGCTAAAACCACCAGGGCTGTGCTTCTAATCTTTGTTCACTGGTGGCAAAAATGTTGCAAAGTTGTAAGTACTGGCAGAGTTGGATGACAGGACCTACACAAACAAAACCACTAGAAGTCGTTTTCAGACAAGCTACCACTACAAGCTTTGGAAGTATATATAATTCAACTTCCAGAAAGATTACAAATATTTGGATTTTCGTTTAAGATTAATATTATTATGTGTAGCCTTAAACATAAACGTTTCCTTATTTATGGATGTTTTATATTGTGTCCATTCAACTAATAATAAATATTAAGCATCCTAAGCCTCTTCATAACAGATTTATTGTTGTCTTAAATCGAGCTTTAGTTTTTAGGATGCTTTATTTAGTTGGTTAGGTGTTAATATTTATATATATATATATAGTACTATATATGACGTTATATTAATATAAAATATATTATTTATTGTAGATTATATGTTATATAATATAGAGTACTATAGGAGTATTGTGTTTTATATGGGAAGATTTGATTGTAAATATTAGTAAAATATAAATATAAATAAAAATATACATGCATACTTATACACATTTGTCCTTTGCATTTTATTATTTATGTTCGATTATTGATTCTATTACAGCATTATTTCCAACGAAGTATAACGCCATTTTTACTAATTTGAGCCTAGTCAATTTGATGAAACTATGTACAGGCCTGGCAATCAACTGGTTGCAAACTAGAGACGCAAATAATTAAAAAGCCGTTTTAATCTAAATTCATGTGGCTATTTGTCTTTTCTCTATGAGTGACGCTGCTATATTTCTGTGCAGGCCTATTATGAGGAAACTTTAGAGAGTACCCATGTTATTTAACATTACCCATATTATAAAGTAAATGTTAAGATGTCTAAATTAAACACATTAAAACACACACACACACACACACGTACACAACACACACAACACACACACACAAAAAGAGAGAGAGAACATTGTGCGTAATTACAATTGGCATTTGTTAATATGAGATTTGAAATTTGAAATATGTGTGCAAACTGATATACATTAGTCGACTTAAATTTTCAGATATTCAGTCGCATTTTATAGCCTGAGAAAGGCCTCAATCACACCTACAGCCCCTTCATCCTGATTGCCATTCATCAAGACAAAATGACCAATTTTCCCCAGTAAGCCGTCGGTAGCCTGTTAAAGTAGGCCAATGAGCTGTGTTATACTTTCTTTCCCCCCTCTCCTTCGTCACTGCTTCCCCAATATTGCTTCTCTCAAATCATCAGAGAGACGCCCCAAATCTTAAAAGTCAGAGCCCGTTCTTCAAATGTATTGCATTTCAGAGGGTGTTTTTTTACTGCAGGAGTCTTTAGGCCAGGAGAGTATCAGAGGAGGTGTAATTGAGGGGGCGGTGAGGGGATAGAGTAGCGGGCCGCCTGAAAGCTGCTATTAAAGCCAAATGGACTGAACACCGTAAAACGGCTCTGCCAACAGCTGTCCCACAATCGGAGCATTATATGCCAGGATCCTCAAGCACACACCACACACACACTAGACCATGCTTCTGTTGTAGTGGCTGCTTCTAAGTATTACACAGCAAAGCCGAAAAGCCTTAAAGAAAAATCACTATACTATTCCTTTAATATTCCTTTAGGGACTTATAATGTATCTGTGGTAGTTTATAGTAACCTTTACTAGTACTTTATGGTGTTTTTATCTCCTATCGCTATAATATTCCTCGGGAATTATAATTGTCTGTGATATGTGTATTTTATCTTTCTGAAACTTATTATATGATTACTATAGTTATTTTTCGTAAGGGAGCTCGCAGACAGGTGCGGCCAAAGGCAGCGGAGGGGCGAGGGAAGCGCGCGCACGTACATATGTAGAAAGGAAGCGCAGACTATCATTATCCAACACGTTTTCCAGAATGTGGGCTTTTTTTCCGGGGATTGTTGGCTAAAAAACGTGTTTCATGCCCAGGACCCCCATAAATATATGTGAGATGCCGTACACACCTTACTGTGCTCATGTATGATTTAGTACGTATATCATACACCAAATCATACAGAGCATATATAAAATCAAAGGAGAAATTGAACTATTTCTGCATGTTGCTAATGGGGTCCCCATACAACAATCCTCAAGGACCCATGGGAGGCCCAGCACCCAACTTTGGGAACCACTATTATGTTACACCTGTGGACAGATCTGCATCTTAGACCAGTGTAGCCAACCCCTTCTGCGTCTTGTAGTACGAAAGTCACCCATACCGTTCCTAGACGTGATGCCTTTGGACCCAGTGTTGTCTCAGTCTGCGAGGCCTTATTAGAATAAAGAGAGAGAGAGGCGATTGAAGAGGAGTTGTTTCCACTGGATTAATGGTTTCTCTGCAAGTCAATGAATGTGTAATGATGTCTAACGAAACCGGGCAGTGAGTTCTGCTCTCCTATACAGGCCCTATATTAGAGACCTCTTCTCCTGTGGAAAAACACAGTATAGAGCCAGAAAGAGAAAAGAGGGACATAATGGAGGAAAAAAAAAAGAAGAAGGGATACAATCTTGAATGCACCTCCAGCTTAAGCCACACATTATTCCTCAGTCAATAGATGAAAAAGTATTTGCTCACGTACTGAGAGGGAGAGAGAGAGGGAGAGAGGGAGAAAGAGACGGGTTTTTT
>OOFE01012706.1:3195-14210 GCA_900323365.1 Monocentris japonica | reverse complement strand
AGACTGTGAGAAACAAGATTCTCTGGTCTGATGAAACCAAGATTGAACTGTTTGGCCTCAATTCTAAGCATCATGTCTGGAGGAAACCAGGCACCGCTCATCACCTGCCCAATACCATCCCAACGGTGAAGCATGGTGGTGGCAGCATCATGCTGTGGGGGTGTTTTTCAGCGGCAAGGACTGGGTGACTGGTCAGGGTTGAGGGAAAGCTGAACGGAGCAAAGTACAGAGATATCCTTAATGAAAACCTGGTCCAGAGCACTCAGGACCTCAGACTGCACTGAAGGTTCACCTTCCAACAGGACAATGACCCTAGGCACACAGCCAAGACAATGCAGGAGTGGCTTAAGGACAACTCTGTGAATGTCCTTGAGTGGCCCAGCCAGAGCCCTGACTTTAACCCTATTGAACATCTCTGGAGAGACCTGAAAATGGCTGTCCACCGACGGTCCCCTTACAACCTGACAGAGCTTGAGAGGATCTGCAGAGAAGACAGGCAGAAAATCTCAAATCCAGGTGTGCAAAGCTTGTTGCATCATACCCAAGAAGACTCGAGGCTGTAATCGCTGCCAAAGGTGCTTCAACTAAGTACTGAGTAAAGGGTCTGAATACTTATGTCAATGTGATATTTCAGTTTTTCCTTTTTAATAAAGTTGAAAAAATTTCTAAAATTCTGTTTTCTCTTTGTCATTATGGAGTATTGAGTGTAGATTGATGAGGAAAAAATGAATTTAAACGATTTTAGCATAAGGCTGCAACATAACAAAATGTGAAAAAAGTGAAGGGGTCTGAATACTTTCTGAATGCACTGTACATATAGTTTATATATGAGGAGATGGACCAGAACAGAACAAGACTTTAACCTCTCTGAGGGGAATTAGTCTTGCATGTAGAGACCCAGCACATAAAAACACAGGACACACAGTGCTCATTAGACAAAAGTTCCATTCACTGCATAAAGTATTTCTGTGATGCCAGAAACTGCACCATTGGCAGGACGTGTCAACGTTCCCAAAATGCAGCAGTCAAATGCTAACTAGTATGCTAAGTGACGCGGGGCATCCATTAAACAGCTAATTAAATTTGCATGTATTAAACAACATAAAAGAAAAGTGAAAATCGTGCACAAGCTAGCATAATGCCAAAGTCATCAAAAACATTGCAGATTTATTTAATCTTTGCTGTGACCCAATAGCGATGTCTAAATTGTTCCGTATTCCAGTTTTGTGAGGTGAGAAACTGTGGACCTAACAGTTTCCAGAGTGGAGTGCATGTGATGGGACATTAGTGATCTTCTTAGCCAATGCATGACGTTCATAGACAAAATATATCTTTCATTTTCATGAAATGCTGCTTATTTCAATTAGTCTAAGACTATTTATTTTGAAAGATGCCTCCTGTTCAGTCTACAGGCACTTTACCCAAAGAGGTCTATTGCCCAATAGGACAGGTTCATTATTATTTTTACAGGACCAATAATTGTACTGTACCTAATTTTGTCCTGTGCCTGTATTGTGGTGACTTTAGGTAAAAATAGTTTCTTGTGCAAATGGTGTTATGGAAAATAATAATGTAAGTGTGCTTATAATATGCTTAATTGCAATAATATGTATGCATCAGTATAGTCACAGCCAGTGGAAAACTACTGAGCTAAGAGGAATGTGTGTGTGTGTTCTTTACCTCTTGATCTGACCAAAGTTTGACCTGGGAAACCTCAAGGATGAGCAGGTCCTGGTGTCAAAAGGTCAAGTCGTATCTTTTAACAATGGGAACTACCCCCTTTACCGGCCAGGTGCCTGTGCACGGCTTTGATTATATCTTCACTTATCTGCCTTTTACTATGTGTGTATTTATATATAGTCACAGTCATGAGTATACATGTATCTGAAGTGTTCAGCTCATTCTGCATACACCCTGGTGTGTGTAGGTGCAGCTCTGCTTGCAAGCATTAAAGGGAAAAGAGACAAGTATGGTGTTAGAGCTTTATTGAGCTGCTCTCACCAACTAGACAAAGTGCAATTGACTTAAATTGCCACGACAATGGTGCGATTAGCGGTCAGTCGCATTTAAACTAAAAACGCTCCTTCCTTTCTAAGAATTCCAGAAGCAGGCTCTTCAACTGGAATTTGATCCAATGGAGGCAGGTGATAAGTGATTGTGTGACAGCTTTTTGGGAAAAGTTATTGTGGACAGCAAGGCATTTGCCTTGAGCAAAGCCTGTCTTTTTTTTTTTTTTCTCATCCTGACAGGTACATAGATAATTTCGGTAGCCCGTGGGCTATTTTGGACAACATACCTTTAACTAAAACACACACACACACACACACACACACACACAACACAGCTCTGACTGTGTGTGTGGCTTATGAGACTGGCATCTAGACTGAATTAACTGCATGGACAAATTTGAACACATATGTCCCCTGGCACTGTGTCAGTGCGTATCAGTGTTCGGTATGAAAATGACTGTTGTGACACTCATCATTAACACACACATCATTAACACCAACCCCAAGACAAGTGGAAAAATGATCCCCGTTGGCATTCTGTTCACATGTTCTCCCCCAGTCTAACAATTCAATTCAGCTTTGCCTGGCTATAGCTCTTTTATATATATAGGTCTGGGTCAAAATGCAGGATCATTCACTGTAACCTGATGGGGTTCACAGGCAGAGCCCTGCAACAATTAAATCTTGTAGAGCACAAGGTAGCATAACATCAAACCTGGATAGACCGCAACTCGCTGACTTCCTGTTTGTATTTTTTTCCTGGTCCATTTCTCATTGGCTATTTCCAGTTCCTGTTGTCAATCTCACACGACAGGAGTTCATCCAGATTTGTTCAGATTTGAAACTTGGAAGTCAAACAACTTTGAAACACGTTGGAGTCCTTAACCCCTCTGAGTTAGCAAAGACTGCTGAAATCTTGAAATCCAGATGAGATGGCAAAATCAGGTCTAAAATCTGTCTAAAGTCGTGAAGTGAGAGCCTAGCCTAAGTGTCACTAGCCAAGTCAATGATCCAACTTACAGCTAGTGGTACCATTTGTTATGGATGAGAAATCCTAAGTACAGTAGCACTGCAGACATAGCTACAGGACGACCAGAAAAGAGGCTTAAGTTAACGTTAATGATGATCAACCTAGTTTCCTGTCTTATGAGGCTTTTCCAAAATGCTAACATCTATCTTAAAGCATACATTTTGTTGTTATTATACTCAAGTGCTGATTTATGCAGGCTTTACTCACACTTTTGAGACAATTCATTTGATTTATTCTGGGCTTTAAACATTTCAATGGGCTCTAGCAAATTGAGGAAAGATTTCCACCCCGGCTCTCTGGCTGAATGATCGTAGAGAGCCCTCACCTAAGCCGTCTCTCTTGATGGCACTTTCAGAGTATGGAGCACCTATTTGAATGGTCACCAGCAGTTCATTTACAGATAAAGGAGGAAAGCATTGCCTTGAAGACACAAGAGGCAATTACTTATACTCCGTTAACGTGACTCTGGCCCAGCAGACTCAAGTGACTCACTAAGCCACAGAAAAGGAATGGTAGGCATATCACAACTGAGGCGGTGGTGGGGTTAGCTCGGTCAAATTCTGAATAGGAAGCAACCCCTTGACTGGTGAAGACTTGCAATGGCACAAACAAATGACATTCGGTGCAAACCTAAGGAGAATTTAGTTGACATGTACATTGTAGTCACTTACCTGAAAAATGTCACAAAGAACTGGACAAGGTCCATTATACTGTTGTGTTGGGAGAAGGCGATCTATGTGAGAGAGAGAAAGAAAGAAAAATCAAGAGAAACCTTAAGACCAGGTAAATATCAAGGCACTAATACTATAAGCTAATGTGTGACTAAGTTTTACAACTAACCCAATATCAACATTGGCACATATCAGCAGCCTTTTAGGGGAGGACGTTTGTTGCTCAAATCTAAGAGCATTTTGTCCCCTCCCCAAATTCTCTTGGAAACCTGAACTTTATGAAAGGAACAATCTTCTTTGACACTATCCGAAAAAACTGTCACACACTTGGAGATAATGACATTTTAGAAAAATTCACAGAACTGCAGTTTTGACAGGTTTAATACTAACAAAGATTGAGACAAAGCACAAAAATGGTCAAATAGCTCCATCGTAGCTGTACGGTCTGTACGGTCTTGCATGGACTTCTGTGTGCATGTGTGGGAGATTTAAGGATTTTGGGCAAGGGCAAGCATTCAGTTTAACCCCAGTGCACTTTCAAGTATTCTCACTGAGCTCGCCCTGTTGATGTGTGACATTGTGAAGGGGTTAACGTGCCATGGCGTTGACAGGTCAAGTTTGCGTTGAGAGCGGAATGGACCAGCTAAAGGTCACTGGTAAGAATCTCTGGGGAGCCTTCTGTAAGAGTGTCTGCCTGTGGAAAAATATCTCACTGTCTGGATGCAGAGGAACATGATACAGGGAAGAAAGCAATGCGGCGTCAGCTTCCTTTTTTTGGTCTGTCAAAGATACCGTACTGTGCAAAAGTCACCCTAGATTGTTTAATATAAACTTGGTATTAGATGTTTATTTTTTTGTTTTCTGCATTAGATAATTTTGCAATGCAGATAACATCATTACGCACTTCCATTATCATGTGAATAGATATAAATCTGGTCCTCTTCTTCCATAGAGCTCAGGGATCATTGATAAACAAGTTATCCAGGACAGCCTATTCGCTGTTGTGGTGAATAATATGATGGTTGATTAGCTTATCTGTGTCTGAAAGGCAAAATGGCCAAGGAATAATGGGTCAGAAATACGTTTCATCTTCATTAAAAGAGGGATTGCGCACAATTGTGACAGCTAAATCATGTCTGATAGGCCACGTAGTGCCACATGATTACCTAAATGCGTCGGGCACTTTGCCCTCAAAACATCAACATTGGCGACCATACACAAACAATGTCTCGGGCAAGTGCAGCACGCTACAGCTCCTGGTTGATGGCATGCCAAAGGTGGTGCAGCACTCAGGGACATAAGTTGTTGAAACAGGACAGAGGCACTGATGAATGTCATACAAGAAGCACTGTGCTCATGAAAGGTTTTTTTTGGTGACCTTCTCTGTAATTGACAAGCTCAGGTTTTGACAAAGGAGGATTTTTTTTTTTAGAAGGCTGGAAGTTTAGCTTCAGCAGTGACCAGCTGACAGTTATGTGCTTGTTTGAGATTATGTGTGAAATTACTTTCATGGGGGTTTGCGGGGAGCTTTCTTCACCGAACCGCTGTTCCCTATGGGCGACTGCATTGTCCACAAACTTTTTCCCCTAACAGCTTTTCACCTTCGACTTTCTCGCCCTTTATAAAGCACAAAAACGAGACGCACTGATCTGAGGCGAGATGCTCAGCGACACTGCTAAAAAGCACACATTACAGAGACGTTTTGCTGTTTTTTTAATAACTGGGCTCCCATTCTATTTAGTGCTAGTGTGCTCCGGGGTCAAAGCAATAGGTTTAGGGTTAATTCAATTTCAATCCATCATCCTCAGCAGATCAATAGAATCAGTTCAGAAAGTTCTTTCTAATTTGCGAAGGCGATGTCAATTCATTCTATTGAGCAGTCCCCTAATCAACAATTTCATCATATTGAGCAACATGACACACAATGGCGTCACAGAAGAATCTTAGCTGAACATGGAGGTGGTTCATTAGGGGACCAGCTTGCCGAGCACCGTTCGTAAAGACAGGATGTCAATATTCAGCTTAGTTCTGTTTCCATTTGCCCCAACAAAATGCCCTTACCATCTCAATCCACTCTATCCCTTTATGGATCCGGGGCCTTAAAACAGGAGGCCTCATATGTGTAGTCTCAAATTCTACTTTATCTCAACCAGATCTATGCGCTCACTCCTCACATCATAAACGCAAGCGCTGCAAGAGAAACCTTATCCTTTTACAGAAGCCATTTGATTTAACGGCTCAGGCTAGTCCACGGTAAATAAGTGACTTTTGGCTAGGAAATCTAATAGAAAACTATTACTGGGCCACCTCCCCAGATGGACTGACCCCAAAGATATTACTCTGGCATGGTACAGTCATCTACCATGTGAAGGGGAGGGGGAAAACAAATATAAAAATCAATACTTGGGAGCGGGCTAGTTTGCAAAAAGGATATTGTACTCTATCACCAGATGATGATGATAACAATTTCCATATCTATCACACTTTTCAGTAAAAGCAAATCTCAAAGTGCTGAAAGGGAAGATTTTTTATTTTTTCTTTACTGCTCCTGACTGAATGTAGGGGAAACACTGGGGGGGGGTTTTAAAAAATAAAAATCACCAAGCATGTAGAAACACAATGCTATAAGCATTTTTCTATGCATTATGGCTCCAGTAAGCACTACAACAGATATCAGTGTGTCTACATGACAACCAGCACTCTCCTGCCAAGCTTAAAGGAGTCGGTGCATCACTCTGGACCATGTATAAACCTTATAGAAGCACTTTTAGGTCCGATTAGGTCGAATCATATTTTCAAAGTTGGATCCTACTGTATTGTGGAACATATCTGATAGGATTTACCTCTTGCAAAGCTAAAGGGCTATGGTTGATGGTGTAAAATTATTTTCTAATGCCACCTGTGACATATCTGCCATTTAAAATGGATGTGAAATAAAGTCATTCTTACTGAGTGGCGGCTGGTTAGTTATCAGTCAACGAGATTGGGCAGAGGCCAGATTTGTGCGGCAATATCATAACTCAAACAGCGCTGCCTTTCTGAAGGCCTCTACGTCTCAAAGAAAGAGTAATGGCCTGTGCTTTTCCCCCTCAGTGTTTTCCCTACTATCAAATCAGTCACTGCACATCACTCTCAAATGGTCGTTTTATAGCAGTCATCTTTGCTGTGTGGGCAGGGAGGGGGACTCCTTAGGCCCGTTTCAATTTTATGACTCATAAGATTAAAACCATGATTTTTTTGTCTCCGCCATTGTTTTAGTGCAAATCCAAATAACTAATAGTGATTGCAGCGTTTTTAAGCATCATTTAGCGTTTCTCATGGTGATGTATGTACGCCCCGTCCACCACATTGAAGCGTCAATCTCCACTCCACTCAGAAGGATGGGTAGGAAAGGTTAAATGGTGCTTTGCTTTTGCCCACAAAAAAAAAAAAACAGCTGTGCACCTATGCACATTAACCATCGCTCATTACACCTGTAATTATAATGAAGTGCACTTTAAATCACAGTGAGCAACAGTGGAGCTCTGAGTCTTCAAAGATGGCTGTCCCTGCTTTCGCTATAAAGCACAGGGGCCTCGGATAAGAGAATGCTACCTTGACAGATGCTCTGTAGCCTGCGCTACAGGAGTCAGCCCTAGGTCACAAGAAGAGCCCTTACCTGGATCTTGATAGGCCATGAGAAGTTGCTGACATAGACGTAAAAGGTGATGTTGGGGTTGCTTCTGAAGGTGAACTTCTCACAAGAGAAACTGTCTTTGTATTCCTTGATGTTTGTTTTGGACACGATGGGCACCTCCTCCCCAGAGATGGTTCCAGCTGTTGGAGGAAAGAGGTCACATTCAGCACTGCCATTGGGTGCTCAGAGAGCTCACCTAGATAGGTGGACGGGAAAACAGCATTATGAATCCATTCCAATTAATGGGTCGATCGAGCCATTCGGGATAACAGAAAGGCTCAAGCTCTCCTGCACAATTATCCGATTGGGCCTTTACTCCATTAAAGTTTGACTTCAACTGCGTGGAGCTTTTCTCGTGCAATTACACCTCTGCAGTATCGTGCCTTTGGTCGTATAAGGCACAGTGTGAACACGAGGAACAAAGTAAGTTTGTACTGACCACCTATTATTTATTATTAGTATTTGTCTATGTCCATTTATGTTCACTATTCATGAATCAAAAGCTTTACCAAATGTTTATGTCACTTTGGTTCTGTGCGCCGATCCACCGAAGCCCCAAACTGCTGCTAATCTCAAGTGGAACATTAGCTGATGCTATATTTTCATTCAGGTAATGAATGAGGTAACTATTTCAATATCTGCTGAAATTTCATAGTGAGATCTGAAGTCACGACAAATATTCAGAAAGACGAGAAACGAAGACATTAATACGATCGTGCAAATGGATGCACAGAAATGCACTCGCTAAGCAGAATACAGAAGAAATATGAACGGTATGCATGGCCGAGATCTGAAGGATCACTTTAAGAAGGAGTGCTGTTTAAATAAGGCTCTTAATGCTCATAAAGAAAAAGTTAACATTTCAAGCACTTCCAAAAACTCCATTGTCCATCTATCTAAATGCTCCGAGCCATTTCTTATTCTTCCCCAAGTCAGTGGGTCCCCAACATTGACATTCCAACCCACGGCTCTGAAACAAAGGAATTGAAAATGACAGCTGGAGTGTGGCTACGTGAGCGCGTTTATCTTAATTGAAATCACCCTCCCCTCCACCCATCACCCAAAGACGCTTCATGCTCTTGTCGATGTTGAACCCCCCCCACACACACACACACACACGCACCCATTTCTTCTGAGACACTGTATCTTTGCGGGGTAAAGAGGACTCAACTTCAAATATTAATGACAGTGCTCAGAAAAGGTTGAGATGACGTCGGGGTGCACAGAGGTTAACCTGTCTTAATGGTGGGAAAATGTCAATGTTGTGGGGATAGAGAGAAAAGTGGCAGCTGACTTTTGGGGTGTGTGTGTGTGTGTGTGTGTGTGTGTTGGGGGGGGCTCACAGGAGATAAATAGTGGCACTGGACAACTGCAGTGTCCTTGGATGCCTTTCCTCTGGGGACAACAAATACCCACACTAACAGTAAAGGTACAGGTGAAAAAGGTACGCGCTGACAGAGGGAATACATCTATTATATCTGGCTATTGACTATATGATAAGATTAATGCAAACAAAAGTCAGGGACGATCAACTGAACCTTCTATTACACTAAAAACTCATTTTCTACAACTTGAGACATGTAAAGTGGCAGCTAAGCGAATGTGATGAAAGACAAATCTCAACCGGAGACGCACTTGTGTCGACTCGAACATTTGTTACATGATGTAAACAAACGTGAACTGCACACAGTATTTTGGAGCGTGCATGTGCATTTTCTATACTGGAATATGTTGTTTTTACGACGTGCTTTGTCACCTTTCCAAAAATGAGGCCAATCATGGCTTATTTATGTGTAACACCCAAACAGAAACACTACTCACTTCTAGATAAAAAACTCAATTTATAAATTTCCCCAGCAGAGTTCATGACCCATTTGTTGGGTAAAGATTGAAATTTGGAGTAGAGACTCTTGTTTGGTGTTTGAACTGGGAATATGTATTTTCACAAACCAGTGGTTGAATTTAACGCACAGTGAGGAGAGGAAAAATTAACCAGTGGAGTGGCCTGTTGACGAGCAGAGCAGGATTTGGAACACCCACCCACTTAGTTCAGCATGTGACTCCCTTTCAGATGGACTACCTACTGACTCACACACACACACACACACACATTACGTGATCAGAATTAAAACTACATAAATCACAGATTGGTTGTATACTCAGTTTTGCCTAGCCAAGGTGCCTATTGACCAATGCAAAGACAAAAACAGAGAGGGTCAATTCTATTTTTATTCCATCTACATGCTATAATGAAACCGCACAAGTCAAGTACCTGTTGATCCGACCGACCAGGTGATATTGAGGTTGAAGTTGTTGGATGCATTGATAGACATGTCCAAGTTCTTGTTGGCCTTCAAAAAGAGAACAAATAAGTACCACACAATTCTTTTAATAAAAAAAGATCAAGTGAGAATCTATCAAACTTACAGAGACAGAACTGCTTCAACACAACATGAACTGCAGTTCTGAGGTCAGATTTTTTTTTAAAAAAATGCATATTTCAATATAGGGTCCCGCAGATGAAGGCGAAATCAATGACCACTGACAGAACTACAGAGTTCCTTGGCTGCAATAGGAGATCTTCCTGGAAGGACAACAATTACTGCTGCACTTCACAAATCTGGGCTGTATTGGAGAGTGGCCAGAAGGAAGCCACTCCAGAAAAAGGCACATGACAGCAGCCTGGAGTTTGCAACAGGGCAGAGAACGACACACCCCCCCATAGTTACCTGTTCGGGAGACGCCATGAAGTTGATGGCTGTGTAGTGATGGTCATCCTCCTGGATGAGACTGAAGGTGAACTGGTAGTCGATCAGGAGGTTGTCTATTCAGGAAGTAACACAGGAAACAATAGTCAGTCACTTCTATAAAACCAACGTTTTGTGAATAATGTGTCTCATGATAATGGCTCTGTGTGTGTGTGTGCGTGTAGAAGTGTGTGTATCACCTCAGGGTGATATCAGGCAGATTCACTGTTCAGCAATTACCACAGCAATTAAAACAAAATACTTCATTCTTAATGAGTCTTAATCATGACTATTACCATCGACTTGATGCGGTGATTGTAAAACAACTCTGTGACTCAATGTGAGTGCAGTGTGCTATGCCTATGGTTTGACAATTTTCTGCATGCCATCAAAATGGCGACCGGCATGCAGAAAACAACGTTAATCCTCAACCAGCACTCGAAGGACAAAAGGAAAAGCCAGGAATGCTGTGGGGAGAGATTCTGCTTGTAGACCTAATGAGCTGGGTGAAGAAAAGTTCTTTAAAACCCATTCTGCAAAAACGTCCTTTAAAATGGTCCAAACAAGAGGAGGGAAAACCACAAATATGGCAACAAGTAGGGACAGACACCCCAACCACTCTGAAGAGCTCAGAGTGGCAGTGTAGTTATTGTCCTCCTGTCAGCCAACACAAACAGCCATATGGTGCTGCAATAAAGTGAGGCACAAAGAACGATTCCAGAGAAAGGAGAGTGAAAAAAGTTCAAGCTTAATGTTTGCTAGCTTGTTATCTTTCAGAAGGCAGCATCATTTCCATTTAACAGTACCTTGCTTTAGACAGCCATGTGGTCTTTGAATGTGTGTGTGTGTGTGTGTGTGTGTGTGTGTGTGCGTGCGTGCGTG
>OOFE01012705.1:27547-52991 GCA_900323365.1 Monocentris japonica | reverse complement strand
CAATGTTCTGCTGGGAAACCTTGGGTCCTGGCATTCATGTGGATGTTACTTTGACACGTACCACCTACCTAAACATTGTTGCAGACCAAGTACACCCCTTCATGGCAACGGTATTCCCTGATGGCAGTGGCCTCTTTCAGCAGGATAATGCGCCCTGCCACACTGCAAAAATTGTTCAGGAATTGTTTGAGGAACATGACAAAGAGTTCAAGGTGTTGACTTGGCCTCCAGATTCCCCAGATCTCAATCTGATTGAGCATCTGTGGGATGTGCTGGAAAAACAAGTCTGATCCATGGAGGCCTCACCTCGCAACTTACAGGACTTAAAGGATCTGCTGCTAACGTCTTAGTGCCAGATACCACAGGACACCTTCAGAGGTCTTGTGGAGTCCATGCCTCGACGGGTCAGAGCTGTTTTGGTGGCACGAGGGGGACCTACACAACATTAGGAAGGTGGTTTTAATGTTATGGCTGATTGGTGTACATCTGCTCAACCAGGGAAAATTCTTACCAGAAAAGTAGTGCAAAGAGAAACAGCCATGGTTTTAACACGTTTGAAACCATATTTAAGACTCAAACGCAACATTTTACCATATACCAGTGACTTAAGTTTTTCTTTGAGATGCTGTGGACATGGTGCAGTGTGTTGCTATAATGTTACCTGTAAATCAAGGCTCTCTTACAATACCTGCAAACAGTCTTCGTCTTATCACTTACCATTTTCTTCTTTAATTGGAAACACTAAATGCTGCCACACAGCAGACTTAAAACTTAAAACAGTGTGTTTTCAATTTGAGTTTGGCCTGAGTTCATCTTGTCACCTATCTACACAGCAGTGAGTTCAGTTGGACTAAAACTTGCTAGCCTTGTGCTCTAGTGAGTTCAAACAATGTGTTGTAACCATGACCAAAACCATTACCCTAACCTGGTGTCTTAGTTGCTTATACCTAACCTAAAACCTAATATTAACTGTAACTTTTGCCTTGGTTGTTTTAGAGCATGACAATGTGGTTAGCCATGCACAGAAATGGTATGAATGAAGGGTGCATAACTTTCTCATAAGATATAATGAATATTGTATGAGTACATGTTGCAATGGTATTGACCTGTTGTGGCTGACTCAGATTTTTTTAAAACATAGAACTACATGGGTTTTTAAGCTTGCATCATGGTTTCACTGACAGGTCTGCTAATGCAAGTGAAAAATAAGGTTAGGTGTTGACATTGTAACCTGAAAGTTTTTGAAGACTGCTGTTTGATCACAAAGGTTTTAGATTTAGTAACTGAGAATGTTTTGTCAAACTGAACTGTTATTAACCTGTTATATGGTTACAGCGTATTACTTTGGAACTGGGCAGTTTTGCTGAAATGGCTAGCTGCCAGCTGGTCAGAATTCAGTAACCGCTAAGGCAGCAATTGAAACTTCATAATCTATATCTGACACTCTTTGAGCCAATATTTTCAGAGAGAGAAATAAGAAACACTGAAATGAGGTGAAATTCAAACTACAAAGGCATTTGGAAACATCAGATGGGAGTCTGGCTGCAGATTCTCAATCTCAGGCAAAATGAATAAATTGCTGGTCAGGGTGTATACACATTATCTGCTTCCTTTGGAAAACCTTTCCCCTCATAGCAATTCAGATTGACAAGGATGATTCTCACTGTTATTGGAAGACAGTCAGGAGTCTCTTTTAGGAGGGAGAAAGTCCCATCTGATCAGGGGCAAAATTGTATGGGACATTTCAAATTGAATCCATGGCAATCTGTAACCCCCTGGAATGTGACTGAAAGTGAAGACAAAAATGTTGTTTTCAACAGAGAACCGGACTGACTGAGAGAAGCAGATGAGATGGCTGGTCAAGTTAATTGACCAAGTCTGATATAACATGGAGACACAGAGTGGTAGAAGTGGCCTAGAAAAGACCCCTTATAAATCGAATCAGAACAGGCACTTAGACTCTTGAAATTGACATATCGCATACCAAATATTTTATATTCAAAAACAAAAACTGAACCTTTCCTCTTCTGTGTCTCCTTTACATCAACCCACACACTGACTATGTGTGCAGATAACCCAAAGTAGTGATTCACAATTATTTTAATGAGATTGTGTGACATTGCTACTCATTAAGATCTATACTGCATTCTCCTGTAAAAGTGGGACTGCCCTGTGTCAAGTTATGTTCTGAGCTTTGTTTAAATTTTTAAAAAGTAGAATACTTGCAATGCTATATAGAATTTGTGCTGAAATTCATTTTGCTCTTTTTTCTTATTTTGCTGGGTAATGAAGTACACAAAATGTTTCTTTGCTTTCCATTGGGCTTTGTATACTGCAATTTGAAATGCCATTTACTTTTACTAATTAGTCAGTGAACATTGCATTAGTGCTACAAACCACTTAAATAAATATTAATTGGTAGTCAACCACTGTGACAGTCACAACTCACAGTAATAACTGTCGATAGCCAGAATGTCCAATCACTCCAAGAAGTGCAGTAGAGTGAGAGCAGTAGAGATTGCAGAGAGTTAGTACAGCTGACTGTCGAAACATGCGTGGTTTACCATCTTGCTGGAGGTAACAATGGAGTCACAGCTATGTTGTAAGCTAATGCTGGCATTTGGATGACAAGGCAAAGGAGAACTAAAAATATCTAACTACAAATAATCCCTCGGTTTTTCTCAGCCATTGGTTAAAAGGACATTAAGTAATCTATGACTTTTATAGACCTTTTTTGGTGACCAAGGAATTGCAACAATATTGATAAGTCTCTGGCACAGCTTATGGTGTTCTGTAATTGACATAAATAATAAGTCACATTTTCACATTAAATAATAATAATACAACATTTTACTTGTATAGCAATTTTAAAAACACACAAATCTTACAATGTGATTTACTGCATGAAAAAGGCAAACTGTAATAGTGCAAATACAATTGCAAGGTGCATAAACATTCAAAACATGGAAATCAAAAAGAAAAACACACTACACAGGTGCAAGAATGAAAACCATATGCAAGATAAAACAACTAAAATAAAAGTGGCAATTATAAAAAGCCTTGTTCAAAAAAATGCTTTTTAAGAAGAGATTTTAATGATGAAACTGATTCTGCTAACCTGATCTCCTCAGGGAGGGCGTTCCAAAGTCCCAGGGCTCGGGGCGCTGACAGCAAAAGCCCCGTCACCTTTTGTCTTTAGCCTGGACCTTGGAACAGTGAAGAGAGTCCTCCTTGTGCATCTGAGACTGCACACTGACTCATAAGGGGTTAGGTCTGATATGTACCTGGGAGCCAGACCATGAACAGACCAGCCTTAAAAGTTATCAGTAAAATCTTAAAATAAATTCTAAAACATACAGGCAACCAGTGCAGGGAGGCTAAAATAGGTGTAATATGATCTCAACTCTTGGATTTGGTTAAAAGTCAAGCGGCTACATTTTGCACTAATTGCAGATCATCGAGGGAATTCGGACTGAGACCGGAGTAGAGGGAGTTACAGTAATCCAGACGAGATGAAGACATCGATAATCAAGTTCAGCAAAGGATAAAAACTACCATATATTTTGGAAATCTTTTTAAATTGGAAGAAGCAGGAATCACCCTCTTAATTTGGTTCCCAAAGCAGAGGTTGGAATCAAATATTACACCCAAATTTCTCGCAGCAGGGGGATAGACCACTGAGACAATCCTGAAGCAGCTTGATGGAACCAGGAATCAGGTGGCTCAAACAGAACAATCATTTATCATTTAACTGGCGAGGCAAGAGTTAAGGCATCACGGAATCACAAGGTTTTATTGGAACATATATTTGGGTATCATCTGCATAGCAGTGGAAAGAAATACTGTGTGCATGAACAATATGACCAAGGGGAAGCATATAGTACAGTGAAAACAGCAAGGGGCCAAGAACTGACCCCTGGGGGACACCACATGAAAGATGAGCTGAGGAAGATTAGGCATTCCCTACCCTACTACACAATAAAGACGAGTAAGCTAGCTAATTAGAGCAGAGATCCAACAGAAATGTCTAGTGAAGAAGTAATATATCACAATGCAAAATATTGCAATAATAATACTGCTTGGACATTCACTATTGTCTTGTGCTCGCGCGTAGCATTGTCTTCCATCGGTAAGCAATTGAAAATGCAAAGGGGCTGGTTGTTCCAAAACAGATTAGGGGTTGTAAAGTGAGTTTTGAAAGCCAGAAGTAACATTTCAGATTTGGATAAGGGACATAACCAAAAGTTTGGAGAAGCAGAGTACATAACCATAACATAGCAGTGATACGATACAGAAATGGATCTAATTTCAGTTCCATTCTCTTCAGTTGGAAGCTGAAACATGAAAAGTAATGCTCCATCAGCTGTCCTGTTGCTCAGCACTGTAAAAATGAGCTCATGTACAATCTTGCTGACTTTTGGCACTGGCTTAATGTAAGTACTCTTAATTTTTTTATGTCTGAGCTTTTTACTGGAATTGGCAATGTTTTCGAAAAGGTGTCCATTTGTTTTGTAAATCAAGAATAGTGGCCTAGAAAATCACTTCCCGCCCCATCTGTTTCTAGAGGCATCCTTGAAAAGACATGTTGGGGACAGATGAAGACATCTGGAGATACAGTACCTTCCACATCTGCCCATGTCTAAACACATTTACCTCAACCCTGTCATCACTGGGCGAATTACCATGTATCCCTCAGATGATGCTTTGATCGTCCCTGCTCCCAATGTCACAGCTTTTGAAGCCAGCATCCAGCCATCAGACCCCATTAGAAGGCAGCAAAGTAAGGCTGCTGACACTGCACATACAGTGGCAGCATTGCATTGATATTTGCAAACTATCCATCTGCTGTTAACATTTCAGAAAACCTGCATTGAGGATGTACTGTAGATATCAGTTTCTGGCAAGTTATTTATAGAAAAATTTTGAACATGTTGAGTTAATTTGAATAATTCAGTCTTTAATTTGTTCAGAGATGCGTCATAGTTTTGTTGTTTCCCATAGCAGGGCCAGTTGGACTCATTGGCTAATCACAACCATCCGTTCTAACTGTCATTCATGCCCCATCTATCAGATGTGATATCCTCAGCCAAATGTTGCATATTAAATGGCCCTAGAATAACGATTGCATTAACGGTTGTTTTTGGTGTGCAATTTATATGTAAAGTAGAGGAGTGAGGGAGTGCAGGTGGCAGAATGATAGATTGGATAAGTGTCTGACTACATCAGGCATTAGCTCATTAGTATTTGGGGTCTTTCTGTTGCACGCCAGGAATCCAGGGGTCTAATTAATTCATCCACACAGCAGTGAGTCAGTCCAGGGGACAGCCAGGACCCTATGTATGGGGACTATATCACACCATGAATCCTTTCCAGAGCTGAGATGGAGTAAAAAGAAATCACCCCAGACTAGATAAAAACGTGTGGTGGTCATGCCCAATTGAGCTCTGTCTATGTGTGTTATGTCTTTCATACTTCTTTCCGCTGTTAAGTTAATGCTCAGAGAGGCAGGAATAGGCTTATACTTCTCACCAGACCTCCAGAAAGCTTGAGTTCCCCTGTGCGAGACAAGGTGATACCCCATTTGATTGTCTTTGCGAGAGCTGTGGTACACATCTTTCACTTGCCACTTGCCCAAGTTGAGTTGCATTTCAGTGGGGTGTTGAGGAATGTGATGTGGGGTGCATTTGGTGAATTTGGAGCCCTTTTTCCACTATCCTGAGGATCTAAAGAAGTTGCTTTGGCACTGGAATAACAAACAACCATACATTAATCACAGTTTCTTTTCCCCCTAGAAACAGGTGGCTCTTTGATGTTCAAATAGTGTTTTGAGTAGGAGCTGAACTGAAGAGGTAACGTGTAGGCCTACTGTATTTGACAAAACAGTTAGCAGTGTTCGTGAGGCATTGTGTCAGTGTAAAAAATGTAAAAAAAAGTCAACCCTTACCTCAGGACTAAGATTGAATCATGTTGTGTCTGTATTATGCTTACTGTGACTTATTTTCGATTCTATCAGTTGACAGAAAATGACAGTTTAAGTGACAATTGCTGTACTAAAATAAAATGCTTCTGATCCGTGAGTGGGATTCTAAATCAAAGTTCAAACCTTTTCTGTATTGCATCATTACCCTTCTCAATATTTCTAGTCCTCTCCATAATGTGAACAGAGGTACAGAAGCTTGCTGATGCCACAGAGAAACCTCATCACTGCAATTGTGGTGTGCTATTTTCTTTCAAATCATTTGAAAGTTTTTGCGATCATTTAAATGTTAAGTAGGTGAAGTTTACCTTAACCCTGCTAAAAATGTATTCATTCATATATTTTCCAAAACACTGGGCTGTCAATGAGAAGATGAGAACTCTTCATTTCTGAAATCCACATCTTTTGGAGGTACATGTTTTATGCCTGACAACAGTGATATGCATATGGAACTCCAGTGGCGCTGCCCTTTGAATTTCCTTCTCTCCATTTGGTAACCTTCCAGCCAGAGGACCTCCATGCTGAGTTGTTCCATCCAAATCAAAGTGGTATCTTTACATATCTGGCAAACTGCCAGGGTGTGTGTTGCCAGTTCTGCCAGGTGCCCATGGCCCTGGTGTAGGGGCCCAAGTCAGGTAGCTCTCCCAAGGCCAGATGGCCCTTCCATGGGGCTACATCACACAGCCCTCCCCCTGAGCCCTTCTGGTGACCACTGGACATCAAAATGAAGAATCGCAAAAATGTGTATTAGTAAAAACAGTATTCATATCCAAGCTATAAGCTAATATATCTCTACCAATTGCTATACTGTATATCCCTTTACCTTGTAATTAGAAATATTGTCCATCGGAAATATTTGGGCTAAAATCAATATACCATATGCTATGGTCTGGCCAGGTTAGAAATGACAGCAACTTGTCACACAGTTAAGCCAACCAGGATAGATTTAAATTCAATGTGATTTGTCATTAACAGCAAAGTGCATCAAACAAGTCTACTAAGCCACTGGCCATGTAGGCTTTTTTTACCACTTCTCCAGTGCTTGATTGCTCTAAATCAAGAAAGGAACAATCAATTGTGAAAGGCCAGACTGCATTGCAGTGGCATGCTGTGGAAAGTTGCGGCTCAAAGTGATCTGGCCACTCTTTCCACTCAATCCACACTCCCTCCAGGCTCATACAAGGTCAAGGTGACTGGCAGAACCAACTGTACAAGCATATCTATTCGCTTCATATCTGTAAAAACCTCAGTCGGTTGCTCATATGAAACAACCTTTGGGCTGCACAGAGCAAAGCTGTAACTACAATGTTATCTGCCTGTGGATGACGATTGGATGTCCAGATAACAAGTTAAATTGCTGTTAATTCAAATACCTAAACACAGTGCTCAAACAACTGAGCCCCAATCACTAACCATGTTTCTCAGAATGCATTGGGAGCATAACTTGACTTGACATAACTGTATCATTTTCAATCGGGTGAAGATATTAGATTAATTTTAAGATTTGATTGTTGCTTTTGTAAGTAGGAAGCCTAGTTCTTCTCATTCTCTATTTTGTCTGAAGTTGTCTTGTTAAGTTTTGCTTTTTGGTCTCCGCAGATTAGTAGTTTCTCACCAGAGAATGGTAGCAACAATACAACAGTCTTCTGGTGGAATAAAAGTAAAACAGCGCGACCCTTAAAAGAAAGTCACTACCCACAACATGGCACCTATCAGATTTCTCAGCGGCAGAGCAGAGGCAGCAGCAGTATTTGCTTTGTGTGGGGGTACTTCTATACATATCTCTCTCTTTCTCTCTCCCTCCACTGTTCCTTTTTCCATCTCACTCTCTGCTGTCAGATTTTGACTGAATCAGGTTAGAAATTGGAGGCACAGAAACAGAAGCATTTCTGATGAAAATGACAATGCATCTATCCTCCTCTTATATTGAGATGCACAAACTAGCTACCTTCCCCAGAAAACATCAACTTATGTAACCTGTAAAAAACTGCAAACTGACAAAAGTGTTCTGGAATAATCCTACACAAAAAAACTTGTGTGCTGTGACTGCTAGATCATTCATACAGACTTTAACTAGAAGAGATTCTGAATGACTAACACTTAGATATTGTTGCATGAAGGTATTCTAATTTATAGTCAGAACAGAAACAACAAGCAATGAAGAGAATTGCAGATAGCAGTGAGATTACGCTATGCTCTTTTGTTTTATTTGATGTTACTGTGACATTTGCTGATATGTTATTCAAATAAAGTGTGACACAATGAGCACAGATAGTCTTGACATGAAGTAGCTCTGTCTCTCTGCCTGTTGTCTACACTGCTGATGCCATTAGTCTCAACCAAGACATATTACTGTATGTCTATTTTTGACTGCATGCTCACCTTAGTGTTTTAAATTTGGCTCAGACTTTAACACTTCCCAGAATAACATAATTACATGCAGTGTATCGATGATGTTGTGCACAACCATACAATGGATGTTAGGGTTAAATAGCTGAAGCAAAATTATCTGGAATTCAGCCTTTTCTCCTGGCTGCACTCAAGGTTTCTGAAATTAATTTAACAGTCATCGTCAAATCTTTGCACAGAAATAATTAAATGAAAAAAATAATAAAAGTTCCCTATTGTATATTGTATATTTACATTCATATTTACTTCTTAATGCTAGTCATTTCATAGTGCTTCTTGAAGATATTTCCACTGATGGAGCGGTGGCATTGAGTGGTAGAATAGTATCTTCCCTCAGCAAGCCTTGAACAAAGGCTTGTTTGAAGCCGCCTATTTTTATCTTGGTGGAAATTTCTTCTGTTTATATGTGCTTCGTATGCAGGTACTTCCATTTCTCCACCTGGGACTCAAAAATATTGCTGGTATGAGCACTTTTACTTTTTTATGGCGGGAAATTTGCAGCACGGCAGCTTTTTTTTTTAAAGCGTTGGTTTCAGCACCGCCATGGTACATGGAGACGAGCTCTCTGTGTTTCTTCAGGTTGCTGCCTTTTTCTGAATGGTGTCCTCAAATTTGAGTGCTGGGGTTCCACAAGCTTGACGCTCTGACAGGGGGCCTGTGTAGAAAAAGGCATGGTATCGTGCCTAATGAGATTTCCTAGTGCTTTTCCTCTCGCCTGGGGGCTTCGAGAGCCTGCTTAGTTCAAATGGCGGCCTTATTACTGTATTCCTCAATCGAAGGACTGCTTCAGATTCACACCTCAAGCAAATTCCATCATGTTTGATCCCTCAACCCTGCACCGATAAGTTGATCTGAGTTTGAAAAGAAAAAAAAAAAATCAGAGGTTCTGCACTCCCAGATGAAAGGGGCGGCATGCTGTGTTAACCGCTGGCACAACTTTCCGGGTTTTTAATTACTGTATAAAGGATTAAGCATCGTTAGGTTTGAAAGACATAAGCATTGTGTCATTAGATGGTATGTGTCATAGTCTTTAGTTTAATTGGTATACCTTTCAATGACAGATGAAGTATTGGTATACTGATGAGAAGCCAAAAGGTATGTATTTAAAACTTGCAATTGTACCTTCTATGTTTTCATTTGTTTCCAAATGATTTCTGTTTTCCTCCTATTCCCTATGATATTATTTTGGCTTTCAGGCATTTCATGGACCACATAGACAGAGCACAGACTAATTCTTTCTCCTCTTTTCTATTCATTGACATGTAATATATAAAGAAAAAAAAAACGTTTTACTCTGTTTATGCCCCAGAGCCATACATATAAGACATTACCCAATCAGAATACTTTGTGCTCATACATGAGTTGTAATAATAATAACACCGTGGATACCACAGATATCTCTAGCATTCAAGAGGGTGTTGAAGTTGGCTAATGTAATTCACTAATGAATAGAGTTGGGACAGTTTTTTCATTACCATCAATCATGTAATTGTTAATTTCAGTGATTAATGTTGGCTTCAGTCTCCTTTGCTATTTCTTCCTGTCTTTACGCACATATTTAGCTCATAGGCATGGTTTCAAGCAAAGCAATGTCATATCAAGGAGAAATTAATGTATTTTTGAAGAAATTAATATTGCAGAAATTAATATGAATGGATAATTAGTACAATGTTTCTAAACAGTTTTCATTAATATAAAGTGATTTAAGACTGAGTCATTTAATGATGAATGGAAATGCAATTTTTGTTACCAAATATTTGGTTGGCAACAGTAAGTGATTGTAAATGGCAGTTAAGTTGCAAACTGGGCATTTCATCAAACAAGACAAAACAGGTTTGGTTTACTCACATCTTTATTTACAGTTCACTACATAAAATTTGTTCAACTGTTAATGAAATGTTTGTGACCACATTCTATTGCATCATTTTGTGTTGTCCTTGGATATGCACTACACCACATAGTGAACTATATTGCCTTCAAGTTTTCAAGGAGACCTGAGATTATTTTGTCCTTTGTGAAGCGCTTCTCCATACCCACCTATTTTAAGAAAAATTAGGTATCAAGTGCAGCAGTTTCTTTTCAAAACCTCCTTCATATCACTCCTTATTACTTGCTCATCAGGTGCACAAGGACACTTTGATATTAGTACAATAGACAGCATGGCCTTGGCATATCTAAGTGACAACATGTGCCAAAGAAGTGGAAGTCAACTGATATGGAATGATTTGATCGGTGAATTATCCATAAACGCCCTCTACCCAAACTTTCCATCACCTCATCTATCTGTAATGATTCTCTAGCAAACACATAGGAGTCCCAACAACATTTCCATGGTGTGGCCTGATAAACTAAGTGATAATGTTTTTTGTAGTTGGTTTTACCAGATAGAATAGGACATTGACGTTTTAAAAGAGAACTGTTCTGATCCGTTGTTAAACCTCTTTGTAGATTCACAATTTCTATGAATAGAAACAAAAAAAGCGCTATTAACAACACCCTGTTTTGACTCCATATGCAATTAGGCATTGCTGTGTGTGATAAATCCAGGAATTGGAGAAATGGAGAATCCATTAGCCACAAAATGGACATACGTCTGCTTTCTCTTCCCCCATACTGACATGCCACTGTTTCGTCACCCCTTCTTCCAAGTAGTGATCATAGTCCAGCTCATTCCTGTCATTTGGATAGCATTTTTAAACTGATTCCTGTAGTGTGCCGCACTGTGGCTAGCCCATAACTCTCTTTTTAATGTCAGTGGCATCTTTTATTTTGACTCCAGCTTGTCAGCCCCATAAGAGAGGACAGGTTGTGTGTATCCATCAGTCATATTGTGTAGTCATCACATCAAGCCAGGTAGGAGTTTCAGCACTCTGATGTGCGCCGTATTGTGATTCGTAATTATTTTTCACACCTCCTACTTGCATCTAGGAAGATTAATGTTCTTGCATACCTCAGTTTAGACCGCAGTTATACTTGTATGGCAACTTTTTATCACTGTCATTTGCAGAATGATGGGCATCTTCATCAGCATTAATTAGAAAACTTGAATTAAATCATTATACACTTACAAAGTCACAAACTATTGTACTGTGTACCCAGGGGGCTTCTGGGTGTAAAATATTAACCAAATCATTGTTTTATTAAAGGTCTTGATAAAATGAAAGTAGTTCCAGTTATTCACTGCCTTCAAGCTCTTGAGGACAACAGTGTAATGTAGCAGAATATGAGCCTTAGGTGAGATAAGCCAAGGCACTCTAATTTGTGGTAAAATAGACGAGAGAGCCTCACAGTATCTTTAGTCTCTCTTTTCACACTGTTCACACATCATTGTAAGTGACATAAAAATGACTCATACATATATATGTTTTGTGGGGAGTGGTGAGGGCTTGCTGGACTACCCAGAAAGTGCATCAGTAGTCCCTTTATCTCAAGTGCACGCTTTCAACAACAACACACATCAGCAATTCTTAAATTAAAGTGGTGAGACTAGTACAAGAAAGCCCATTTAATCCATAAGTTCAGGCAGAAAGCCATTTTCCTTTAGTTATAGTGAAAATTAGAAGCAAATGACTTCATCTATCCTTGGCTGGTGTAAAGATCAAAAGCACTGCTGTTTTCTTTAGAGAAAAATATAACAGCAGAAAATAGTTTTTTGCTCTTTGATGATAACTATGATTGGAAATACAGTATTAGAATTAGAATTAGAAGCTACATGTGCAGCAAGTAACAAAAGCATGTGGACTGGTAAAGAAATAATAAAAGACAAGCTTGGAGACAAATAGCTAAAAACATTCCCAAACAACATTCCAAATGTTATTTGTGGGTAGCAGTAGTCTAGAGCAAGGGTCCCCAACCTTTTTTGCATGGCGCAGCAATTCATATTGATATTTCCTTCGCGGACCAGCCGTCGGGCGGGGTGGTGGAAGTGAGGGAGAAACACACTTCCTGCCCTAATCAACTACCAATGCAGAGCCCATGGGCAAGGCACTTAGTCCTCATCTGCTCTACTGGAACTACTTAGAGCCCATGCAGACAGTGGCTGCATGGGCAGCACCCACATCTGAATGTGTGTAACCGTATGAATGAGAAGAGCGTTGCTCAAAAAGAGGTATGCTCAGCATACCTTCCCTGGATGAATAAAAGCGTATCAGTGGCACAATATGGTGGGTTTTGAACAGGTTTGCAGCGACAATCACAAACTTCCATGGATGCAAAGCAATAGACATTCAAACCCATCAGTTTGAGTTTGGAGTCAGGGCCCCTTTCATCCCTATTAAACAGCTTGTCCAGACAGACAGGTCTGTGTTGAATTTGAGCGGATTGTGATTTGTTTTCCCTTTCAAAGGCAGCAGAGATTAGAGCTTTATGGAGAACTACACTACCCTGCATAATTACACCAAATTATGCAACGTCATATGCCATCCAGTGCTAAAAAGCTCATCTGGCAAACGTTTGGTCTCTTGGTTGTTATTGTCAGTGCAATAATATTGAGTTTCTTTTCAAAAAATTAAACTTGTCAAAATTGTATTCAAATTGAATACATCCTGGTTTGATCATATTGAATTCAATGTTTTCCTTGGATTCCTGTATAAACTAACTCTGCATACTGTCAGTCAGTGTGCAGCTGAAATATCGTATCCATGTCATCCATGTCCATCTTACTGCAATGTCAGCATTTTACTGATTAAAAATAAAGATTTATATATCTTTTACTCCCTTCTTTCTTTGGCATGGATCAGGTGCTGGCCCATAATAATTGTGCAGTCTTTAAAACACAGTTACTAAACAATGATTGTAGGTGTATGAAACCACACTGATTTCTGCCAACACTTTCTCTACATCATGTTAGCAGCAATCATATTAAACAGTTCATTATTTGTGGTCTTGGTGAGTATGAATCTCACACATAGGTCAAGTGAGTCGAAAGCTTTTTAACAATATTTGGGACATAATGAAACCGAAAAAAATTTAATACAATTTCTATATGATTTCACAAGGCTGCTCCGTATCTTGAGGGAAAATACGGAAAATAAATAAAAAGAAACATCGTTACATGTATGTGATTTGCTTCGATTGACAAGATTACACAATCCAGAGGCATTTGAATAATAGTATTTGGTTTCCTCACATATTATCAACAAGACTGGAGCCAACTAAATTAAGCCCTAAATAACAGTAGCTTTAGCTGCCATTCTTAAATCTGTCACTTGTTCCCCAGGAGATATAGTGCTACAGGCCACGGCTAAATTTGCTGCCTGTAGGACTCATAGCAAGCGAGAACAGAGGGAAACTCAACAAGGGGCTTCTGGGCTTTCCAGAACATAGGCAACTCCACATGATTTATGTGGATTTTTTTTTTTTGTTGCAAAAATCCCTATTCACTTCAGAAATACTAGAACAGTGTGTCCATAGGGTGGAACAACCTGTCATGGAGTTTTCTTTAGTCCATGATCAATGGGACTTTATTGCTAAACAGTCAGTGGTGGAGTTATTGAGACACTCAATAACTGTAAACTTGTGAAATCTATATTTCTGATCAAAAGATTAGGCAATCTGTCAACTAATGATAAAGGTTATGTTTTTGTATGTTAAAATAATAACATGTCAGATGAACATAATGATTCGTAATTTGAGTAAAGGCATGAAAGGTCACAAACCCCTTAATTACAGAGACTGTGATGGTACCCAGAACAATTTCCATTTTAGTATAAAACCACAGACTTTGTTAATATAATTAATATTTAACTGATCGAAATCATAGAAATAAAAACAAATTGTTTTAGGGTTGATATTTTCCTTTAACTGTGCTCCTGAACTAGTTTGATTCAAATGTTAGTTTAAATGTAGCAGTTTGTTAGTGTTATGATTGAAGTAATTACATAATAAATGGATATAGGAACTTAATGGAATGTGTGATCTGAAACATTGGTCCAAAACATCCTCCTTATTGGAAGCAGAATATTCAGCGTTAGATGAATTACCCTGGATCCCTAGGCCTTTCATTTGTCAGCACTAATGACCACAGTTCCCTCCCTCTCGCTCTGGTGTTGTTTTACCTGTAATAATGGACTGATTTGTGACTCTGAGGCAAAGCAACTGTGAGTGAGTGAGAGAAAGTTTGCATTGAACTCATTAAAGTTTGTATTATCCAGTGTTTAGCACACTGATTATGGCAAAAGGAGCCATCTGCTTGGGGGAGCTGGGCTCCCATCACAGCTCTGTATAATTTACCAAACAAAGTTTGTCACTCCAGTCAGGAATCAGCAACCTGGAGGGGTATTGCCAAGGATTCACCACGGTGCTTGTGTGGTGTGACCAGGTTAAGTCCTCTGTGATGTTAACCCCGAGGAACTTAAAGCTACTGACTCTCTCCACTTCAGTGTTGTTGAATACATGTGCCACTCAAAGGAAATCGCATTTGCCAGAGACAAGTTGTGTAAATGGCAAAACAAACTGAAGGAATTCATGACTCTTCAAACATCACAGATTGATTTGGAGCCAAGCTATTTAATGGGAACTATTTCTAGTTTCTTGATTGCCCGCATGGAATACGAATGTGATGGACAGCTAACTCACTGACTGTTATTATCAGAAGAAACAAGATTAATGACGAATTAGGTCTCCATTCTTCAAATGTTACACCCTATTCTGAAGCTGCTGATGGTCTTAGATCATTTATGCCTTTGAGGAGTCTTTGTGGAGGATTTGGGAAGAAGTTTGAGAATATAAGACAGAAATCACAGCTAAATAGCTGCCTGGACTTCTATTTGCTGCAAAGCTAACTAAAAAGACCTCTGTTATATTTTCAGATACCTAATTTATTTAGTTGTCAATTTCAGTGTCTGATTTAAGTGCTCACTCCATTTGTTTCAGCTAATAAAGGCAGCAACATCATAGGGATAAAAAATGTTCATTACCTTTCAAAGTTCAGTGGGTTTTTATCTGTCCTGTTAAGAGGATTTTAAGTGCCTTGTTAAGTTGCCCATTAATTCAGACCATATTGATCACATGGCTCCTGGAGTGCTAGCCAAATATCATATTTTTGAAAACTACCTCTTGACTTTGTGAAATGCTTACATGCTAATTATTTTTGAAATGTTGAACCTTCTACACACTATCCTAACCATTAGTGATCGATGTTGTTTGATATTTCACTGCAAGTGGTCATTACTTGTGTTGCTGTTGCAATTACTGCATGGTGGGTATTGATGCAAAGCTTTTGCTTCTCTCCAGGGTTTTATACTATGTGTTAGTTACACGTGCGACAGAAGATTTACCCTTGATCTTCCGTTAATTGTAAGAATTTCCACCACCTGCTTGCCTCTTACACCTCTACTTCTGCTCCTTGCATCTTGGATCTCTCAGTCAATAGTTTTCTCAGGCAGTGTTAGATCTCATACTTCAAACAATGATTTTATGTCAGACAGACACCTTTTGACCAGTTTGGTGATGTCCGTTCGCTTGTTTCTGTCACCAGCAGCGGTAAACTAATTCAGTATGAACTGACTACTCCCGTGTGAGTCCCATGTGTGAGACAAAACTTTTTCTGTAGCACCTATGACAAGTCAGAATAGATCAAAGATGTACGCAGTCACGATCCACAAATAGTTTCTCAAACCCTTCTCCATCACAGGCAAGGATCCAAGTTTTAGACAGTGTTACAACAGCTGTAACTTTTTCCGTCCCTCCACTCATTCGCAGAGATGAAAGTTTCTCTCATCCACCTCACCCCCTCATCTCACTCTCTTGTCACATCTTTTGCCTGCCATAAACATAGACAGAACTTTCCTATTTTATCAGTTATTTACATGCATCTCTATCCATCCCTTTCCTTCGCTGTTGGGTAAGGTAGTCAATTATATCTGCAAGCATCCTTCCATCCAGAGATGTAGTGGTAAATATAGTGATGGGTAAACATTACAGTGTGAACCCTAGTTGGTGAGATGCATAAGTAAACCAACACTGATATAAATAAATGAAGAAATAAATGATATAAATGAAGTTAAGATTTATATCATGTTTTTATATTTATATCATGAAAACTTTTACCTCATTGCTGCTTCCTTTTCTCTATCCCTCCATCAGTTCCCTGCTATGACCCTGTATGACCCTATTGCCACATAATTTCCATCATATATCATGAAGCTGTATCAGCTTAAAATAGTGGGGAATTCTATTTCACAAATAAGAAGTCCACTCCATCCATCCTGCTATCCCTCCATCCCTTCCCTGCTATGCACCTCCATGATTAATCCTGGGGCATTGGGGCCCCGGCCAGCAGCCAAGGCTCCTGCCCGAGGCACTGTCTGCCTGCCTTCAGGGAGAGACCTCTGTTCTTTTAACCACTGAGAAGAACGATGACCTGTCTGAAGTGATTGAGCTCGCTGGAATGGCAGACGGACGACACATTTTCACTTCTTCCTCCTCCTCCAGCCTACTGTGCAAAGGGACCTGTGAAGGTCAGGCTGGCAGGCATCATTCATGAATGACTGCCAGTAGTGTTCTACACGGACATCAGTAATGTTTGTATGTTTTATCGATAATATTACAAGCTGCTGTAGCATATATTGGTTTTGGCAGTGTCATATTAATGAAAATTCATATTCAAATAAATGTGTACTTGTAGTGCAATATTACACATAGGTGACCCAGTGAAAGGACATCTGAGGCAAACTATTGATTTGTTTGGTTTATAAAAAAAGACAATAAATAGATTATTATACGGTATTGCCAATCACCCTTGACTCTGTTCAGTGTAGTCATCTTTACCATCCACTCTTGATACTTTAATGTGCTACAGGTAGATTTCAGGTATTCCTGCCTGTGTATGCAGGTGTTTAGGCCATACACATACCGGGTTCCACTTATACTCAGTCACTCTGCTGTTCTTCAGAAGTATGGATGTAAGAATGTATGTGTCAGAACTTTCTAATATGCACTGTTTTCTACAAACGATAGCTGATTACTGACTCCTTTCCAGCTTTCTATCTCCACTGTGCCAGTGCAGAACAAAGGAGCTCCTGTCGCATCTCATCCTATTTGACAGAGCCTCTCATTGCAATACCAATAGTGAAACCTTAAATTTTGATGGTGTGCTCCACGCTGCTCGCACATGTATGTAAAGGTGTGTGGTAGACAGGAACTTGACAGTGTATCTAAAATAACCCAACACGTGTAAGGTGAACGTGAGTGCAATGCCGTGTTGCCCCGACTCGCTACAGTGATTTGACACACTGCACTGGTAACTGGAGAATTAATTAAACAATTATCTATGATAGGCTGTGGTGCATTATAATCACAATTAAGCTGCACTATCAGTGCAATGTGCACTGATAGTCAGCTTTTTGTTTATTTGTTACATATGGTGTAAACTCCTATCTTGCAGTGAAACTAATAATAACTAAAAATTTAAATGAACTGAATGCATATATTTAGACAACTTTAGTTATCTTGGATGTAAAGAATGATTTTACTTGAAACTGTATACCAATGCTCAATACTCAACACCACAACTCATAATTAAACTGGAAAGTAAACTATACTCAGTAATTAAGACACTTACTGTTTCTCTTGGGTGGATTCTCAGTGTGCTTGTGGAAAACATTGATATGCAACATTTAGTTTATTCTCCTTTTGTAAAATTCAATTTGTAAAATGATCATTAACTGTTAGAATGTATCATAGGCATAAGGGGAGTGTAAATCAATAGGTCAGTCTAGGTAAGTCATTTGCTACCAAAAAAAAAAATTCTCATGATTTGAAAAGACTTTGACTTTCTCATGCTGTAAATATGCATCCACCGCCTCTAGACCTATGAACCTCTTTTAGTAGAAAATATGGCTTTGATGTATGATCATTCCTTGGTGGAAATGATTGATACCACACATTGGAAGGACTAAATTGCCACAATTTGTTTAGATCCTTGGCAGAGAATATTCTGCATTAATAAAACATTATCAATCATTAGCATGTAACTGAGAGGTGATTGTGTGAGCCTGGGTGCAAATTAGTCTCCTATTTTAGCCCGAGATGTGCTACCCAGCAATCCAAAACCCATATGTCTTGTCATTTGCAATCTGCCCAAGCCTGAAAATTTAATTAGGCCAAATAAAACATATAAGTGTATTTGAGGCTTAGCGCTTATCATGTTTCAGCTAGGATTGCGGACAGAGGGACTGATTTTAAAAAAAGTCTTCCGGTTGTACATTATTATTATTATTATTATTATTACTCGTAGCATTTGGTATCCACTTATCTATTTAAAATGATCTAAAATGGAGAATGACTGATCTTTGGTGTAGCTGGTACATTTAACATGATGCCAGGACTATACTTGTCTTGTCAAGTGGGTAATACCTCTGCAAGTTGATGTGATGTGGAAGAAAGAAACAAAAATAAGTGATACAATCCTTTGACCCTTTCCACATGTTACTACTGATGCAGGAGTTTCCACGCATTCAAGTTCTCCCTTTGTTTTCCCCTAAAACCAGATGACAGCAGAAAAAGCCTCATAAATAAACCCGAGGCAACAATGAAAACTAAGACCTGGGAGACAGAAAATAAATTAAAGTAAAGGAAAAAAACAGCATCTCTGCCATTCATTCCTCCTCTCCATCTTATCATTCTCTTATGTTAAATATAGAGGACAACCACTAGGAATGAGAAAAAAATCTGAAAATAATTAGTCTCTGTAGGGATGAGAGAAAAAGAGAGAGAAATAAAGATCGAGAGATAGACAAATGAAGAGAGAGACAGAGAGAGAGAGTGACTGCTTTTGTTTCATCCCTGGGCCTTTTCTGTGCCAGGGCTTTTACTTCATTCCCAGAGAACACAGACATCATTTTATTTCTCCTCCATGTGATGTTCGGCTCTATTTGCTCTGATTTTAGCAGTGGTAATTATTGCAATAACCACAGACATGCAGGGGCACAGGGGAAAATTGAGATTTTGTTTAGCTCTCCTCTGAGATCTCTCTCTCCAACCAAATAGCCTTTTTTGGAGGTGACACAACATGAATGACAGATGCTGTGTAAATAATACCCACTTGATTTTGAATAATATGCAATGTTTTCAGAGATGATATGCTGGTTTCACATTGAGTAACTAATGTTAAATTGACAAAGATATTCTTGCTTCTTTCTGGTAGAGTTCCCTGGAGAAGGAGGGAAATTGTGCTCACAGCACAGGTGCATGAAATACTTGTAAAGAAATCAGTTTCACACATCATTTGACTGTGGACACAATCCAGGAACTGCAAAATATGTCTCTGATTATAATCTGAAGCTTTTAGGATTCAATTTCTGAGAAGCAAATAGCAATGTATACATTCAACAGCTCATTTCAACTTGCTATATTTCTCCTATAATGTTGAAACCATTATCAAGAATGCTTCTGTCTGCAACTTGGCAGTTGCTGTGGTCCTGATGCTTCCCACATGCAAATTAAATGGACAATCTGACATTTAAGTAAGTGCCATGCCTTTACCTTTGACTTTCCTCTCCGAAAGTCTCTAACCCTGTTTCATCTTGGAAACTGATGACAGCAGTCCTCGGCATGAAGGTTTTGATAATGGATCCCCCAAAGGAACAATCTGTGTCATTCACTGCTGTGGTAAAATAGTCCCCAATCTGGAGCAGTATGGAAGAGAGATAGACATGTCTGTATATAGTCTTTTTAAAGTTCTTTTATGACAAATCACAGAAGCTTCACACCATCTCACAGAGTTACTAGGGCTTTTAGAAGCATCCCATTTAGTTGAAAACAGTTGTGCCTTGGTCACTGAAGATTATATAAACAATGATGGTATTTTTTAAAATTAATTTAAAGAAATTCTTACACCTCAAATGCATTAAAAGTATGAGTCCAAATTGCATCTGTAAAAAGGGTGACCATTTTTAGAACATGCCCCTCTGTAGTTGCTCTGTTTAACTTTAACATTAATCAACACAATGTTGGTATACAGTTTGCTGCTGTGGTGTAGTCTCCTCTTTTTTCCTTTCTAAATGGCTAAACTGATTTGCTACTTGCATTTCCTGCTAACACAGGTGAATATAGGTTTCAATGGCAAAAGTGTACTATCACATTCAGAAACACTAAATGTGTCTCACCCACCCCCCACTAGCTCCCAGTCAGAATCCTGCTCCTCACTTACAAATCCCTTCACGCCCTTGCCCCCCAGTATCTATCGGACTTCCTCCATACCTACAACCAAAATCTCCATTCTTCTGACATGGGACTGCTCACCACGCCCCCTCGAACAAAAAGCATCTGAAGGCCTTTCTCTTCAGACAGGCCTTTGGACTTAATTGCTGAACTGCGGCCCTGTTTCCTTTTTAACAGTTTTATTGTTTGCCCAGCCATTTAGCCTAGTTGTTCTTTTTCTTGTTTCTCTTTCTCCTTGTTGTTATGTGCCTTGGGCACTCTGAAAGGCGCTCTTAAATTAAACTTATTATTATTGGTATTATTATTATTATTAATAACATAGGTTTTATCTGTTATCTTCTCACTTTGCTCTCTCCTGGGGCCAAATGTATAAAACTTTGTGTATATTTAGGTGTAGAAATCTGTGTAGGCACAAAACAGGAAACATGCAGACGCAGTCTTTCAATCACATTTATAAAACCCTGCGTATGTCTCTATCATATTAAATGCAGCAGTAAATGTTTTTAGTTCTGAGCCCCAGACCGGACAAGGTTAAAAAGTGATGTGATTTCAAGTGTGAGGCCAAGAAGCGCATTACTGTGCAAAGAAAGGAGACCCCAATGGGGGAGGAGAGGGGACCCCAGTGCTCTCTCTACTTGATGAGCGTGTGGCTTGTAACAGCCAAACTGCCATCAGTGGCAGTTATTAATCTTTATTATGTTCATGCCTGATGTCTTGGGAGACACAGATCCACTTGCCTAGATGGAACTTCGTATGTCGCCCAGTTTGGATCTTATTGTATTCAGACTTGCAATAAAAACTCGTTTGTGCTTTGTTACAATGTAGAATATTTGTATTAACAGATGAAGGTCAAGGCTATTTCGCTGCAGTATATGAGTATATAAGTGCAGCAAGCTCCAACTGTGTGATAGAGCCTCATGGTGTGTAGGGTACGGAACTACCCATCCCTACAGAGGGTGCTCTCATTGGAGCACTGCTGACAGCTTCCCACAAACCAGTGCCTCCATCCACTTCAAGGTATTTAAGATAAGGTCCGGGGGGAGATGGAGAAAGAGAGAGGGGGAGAGAGAGACAGAGACAGACAAAGCATTTTCTTTTGTTATCAACCATGCCAGCGGCTGTATGGGATTTCCCATGTGGCCTAGAGTGCAAACAGACCTTATGGGGAACTGTGTGAGCGAGTGTCCCCCACAACCACCAGGGCTGCACTTGGCATCCTGGGACTTTGGACTTTGGTAGCCAATCGGTCCCTCAGACAGTTCATTCAATCAACACATTTGGAACATCCTCCTTTTGTACAGCTCAAGATTACAGTCAGAATGGAAAATTTCCCCTTTTAATATCAAATCATCCTGACAAACATCCCGTTATGTACAGTTTTATGTACTGATGAATTTAATTGCACCACATTGTTTCCAAATTGGATCAGAGATTTAGTCTTGCATAGTGTTTCCATAAGTCCTTGGCATATTGAAAAGGGTCTTAAGTCGCAGGCTACAGTTAACACCTCGTCAGCAGTAAAGGATTCCTTCTAATCTATTTGATCTCATTAAAATGCTCAATAGCATACAGTCGTGCTATGGCTGGATCTCTACAGCTGTCAGTTTTGAGCTGTAGTATATCTACCATAGTTTGGACATGCAAAGGGGGGGAGGGGGTCGATTTCAGTGGAATGGGAAGAGTAGGATGATATTGGTTCCTTCATCTTCTTCCAAGTTCCAATTATATGAAGTAAGTGCACTGTAATCGTTAGATTCGTATTTTCGGCGAAAAATAATAACTGAGTCTATACAGTACGTATCTTCAACAGAGTATTCTCATAAAAAGTCCTTCAGGTAAGTTGCAGAGACAGCAACTTGGTGCCAATGGGGAGAGTATGACTTTGGTATCTGGCAAATGTCCCCAGTCCCCCAGTGGGATAGGACAGAATTTACATAAGTAACATCTTGATTTGCTGTAACATGAAATTAGGGCCTGTGTTATGTTCAATTAACTCCACCAATCTTGTAATTAAAACTCAGCGGTCCCCCACTGTTTGATAACTCCTTGCCAGGAGAGAGAGAGAGAGAGAGAGAGCGAGAGAGAAGGAAGAAAGGAATAAAAGTGGAAAGATAAACTGCTGCTTCATCATGTTTTCATCAGATATGACCTTGGCAGTCATAATGGTGGGGTTGAAGATATCGTTGGAGAAGAGCCACACTATCCATAAGTTGAAAGTTAATGTGAGAAGCATCAGCCATGGTGGCCTCTTTATGGTGCCCTTGCCAGCTGTTGTATGGAGAACGATGGCTGCGTTGCAAGCCCCTAATGAGATGTTTCTTCTTAAATTGATTACATAGGGGAGGGATTATGTTCTGCTGTATAATGCTAAGTAGTTTCGCTTTTGAGGTTAACAATTTGCTATTCCCTCACGAGTCCCTTGCTCTTTGGTAATTGCTGTAATGCCAGCATTTAAGAGGATATGGGACAGAACCCTGTGTTTTGCATTATTTCTTATCTTCTAACCCCGCTGGAAGGATTAGACAAAGAACAAGTGAACTTATTCCAGTCTAATCACCTCTTTGATTCCTGTTCTTGATTGTTGGGGAGTCTCTTGATGAGGCTCTTTCAGGGACTAAGCATTACTCAGGAGTGCTGCAGTGCAGTCTCACTTGGGGCAGGGCTAAGCTATGTGATCAGTGTAGATAAGGTAAAACACTCGTGTCATTATGATATGCTGCTATTCTAAAACTACAATTTAGCTTTCATGCTTTTATTTTATGCGAGCCATTAATCTTTATTATACATTTACCCTGAAATTGAAGAACCACAGAAAAGCACCGTCTGTAGCCCTACACAATGCATCTAAAGTGGATGTTTTATGGGATCAGTTACAGAATTTTAACTAAGCCATAATCCCCAAATTCATAACATTACTTCCAAATGTGCTGCAATGTTTAATTCATGAGCAGTAATACACAGGTAATAAATATGAATATAAAAAAAGGGCCTGAACCATATTCACAAAGCTTCTGCAACAGTTGTATAATGCTGCTTGATTTTTTGAAGACTTCAATTGTCTTCTTTCTTGGCCAGTTATGAAACCTCTCTGTGTTTTTAAATTATGTTCATGTTTCATATGAATAAAACTGGTGCAGTATCGTGGAACGTGACGCAACAGTACATGGGAAAGAGCTGAATGAAGATGAAAAACCTTGAAATTTTCATTTATACATTGCATTCTTTTTTCAGTCTGTTGTCATTATTTTCTTTTTCTGTAATGAACCTTTAGAAAAATGAGTAGAAAGATTCTGGAAATTAGAACTTCCTGAGAGTGGCTGATTAGCATGGAGGTAAAGACCAGCTTGGCCATGTTAATTTTGTGCATGTTCTGCTTACACCTGCAATTTCTAGTCCAAGCTATCACCCAACATCCCCAGCTTACTATAGAATGGGCTGCATAAATTACATCTATATTAAATGCTTCATCCTTACTCAGGAAATATACTCCCTCTGTGGGATCACTACAATATGTGGTCTATTTATAAAAAGTAAAGACAGAATTGTCTACTGTGGGGCTGTTTTTGCACTTCGGGTAATAATGAACATTTGTCAACGTAAAGTCCAGCTACAATTTATAATGATCTGCATAGCTTTTTCAGGTCTTCCATAAAGTAAATAAGATTCTAAACATGCTCACAGGCATGATTAGTAAAACAGTGAGTGGATAAAAGACCTATGTTTACAAGTTTTAAGTTACACCAATTTATAGCAACACAAGACAATATCCTTAAAAGAATCGAAGCATCAGCTAGCGTTTTGGCAGCATCCATCCACTTGGGACCATCAGTAGAAGAAAAGCCCTGCTGTGAACCAATGCTTGTGGATATCATAGATTTACTGACAGTAACAGGATTGAGGGTGGGGTGGTTGGGGGGGGGGGGCTAAAGGCACGATACTTGAGGCAGCCCTCTGTGAAAGAGAATTTTTTAATCACAAGATCCTCAATCAATGAAAATGTAAAGATGGCTTTCTGTACTATTTGTGCTGATAGCAGCTTAAAGGATCACTATTGAAAGGCTCAGACCGCATTTGCAAGCACCTGGCACAACTCCTAGTCATGTCTCGCCTAGCACAGACACTGGGGAAAAACCTTCCTTATTCATTTTTAGAGGCCCCTGAAACGGAGGGAGGTGCATCTGTTAGTGCCTTATGTTTTTCTCAAATGCTTTCTCATAAAGGTTATTGTTTTCCTGCTATATTAATAGAAACTTCTGGAGTGTTAAGCATAGGTGTTTTTGTTCTAAATCTAGAAGCTGTAACATGTTTTCCATGGCCTTATTGCTGAGGAGTTAGCAATACCTCTTAGCACTGAATACATAATGAATGTGATTTCAAAGGCTGTTGTCGTTTGAAATTCCTCTCTTCGGCATTTTTATGTCTTCAGATCAGGTATATACATGTTCATACTCTTGAAGCCATACAATTTGTTTTGCTGACACCAAGGTTTTTACCAAGTCATGAAAATGCACTGCAGCTTGTTAGGGTAAGACTTTGTCAGCTAGCGTGTCAGACCCTGATAAGGAAAGTCGAGACATTATTCACCCTTGAATCTTTATGGCTCTCACTAAGCAGCTCCCCTTTAACGGTCCTAAGAAAGGCTGCACTAAGGGTGTGCAATAATAGGCTACAATAAATTTGCATTTATACATGCTACTATTATCAGAGTGCATTGACAATACATTGCAGCTTACATTGTCATATACGTATGTGGACTATATAACCCCTAAATGACTATGCTAAACTATTTCTTCTTTGCTGGTTATTATTTATCACTGCCATACTCTGCTTTATACCATACCTACCTTAGTCAGGCAACTGTAGTGTAGGCTAGTAAAGCACTTTGTATTGCAGAGC
>OOFE01012705.1:10100-27527 GCA_900323365.1 Monocentris japonica | reverse complement strand
GTAAATTGGCACGGATTGCTAGTATTTATCATTTATCATTTTGTGGCTGGTTGTACTGATACTGTGTTGTCACATGCTATGGACATGTGCCTGAATATTGCACAACAAGCCAGAGAGGCCCTTCAAGGAATCCATAAATCTGACCTTGACCAGACCACTACTAGGTGGAGAGAGCCCATAGGATGAACCATGTTAAACATGCTATCTAAGCATAAGAGAACCAATCATGAGAGACTTCTTTGTTTCCAAAGAAACTATAAAGATTGTAGTAAGCTGATTTTCAGGGAGAGAGAGCATAGAGAGATTTTGACTTTCTGTGGAACCTGTGACAAGGTATCTCTCTCCAATATATCTGTATACAGTATATTTTTATGTGTTTCAACCTATCAGTGTTTTGTGTGTTATTTCAAGAGTTCTGAGTGCTTACAGGCAATTTTCCACGACAGGTGCTATATCAATAAGATTTGATTTGATTAGCAGGCTGTAAGTCTACTCAAATATAGTTTGTTATTAAGGTAGGTAAATTATATTCTGTCAGAGTACCTATCTACACCATGATGATACCTGAGCTGATCATAATCAGATTGACCATCTGTTTGTCTAGCTGTTGGTATATTTTTCACCTTAGAGACACCTAATTATGCATCATTTGATGCCATTTTTGCGCTAACATTATTGTTTGAAAGGCTTCCAAGTTTTGCATTAGATTTTGTTGTGTGTGTGTGTGTGTGTGTGTGTGTGTGCATGCTTAGAGAATAATTCACTTAATTTGTAACTCCTGAAATTCATGGATACTGCTTGTGTACATGGGAACTTACAATAGACATAAACTGATCATGTCTGGCTTTTTTAGAGCACAACAATTTTGTACTTCTCCAGAGATGTCTGCATCAATACGCCATCTGCTCAACATCATTTATGCAGAGATTACCCAGAACCTCACTATATGATAGAAAACATTTCATTTCCAATTTTACCCAGTAGACTTTAGACATTAAGATTATCTTCTATCTCTACTATTGCTGTTGTCATAGGACACCAAACATCAAATTCAATTTCACTCCCAGGCCCATGTGAATTGTATTAGATTAAGTTATTACAAATTCAGCTGAATATTTGAAGGATTGAAAACAATGATTTAAAATGGTACAAATGGCACATAATGTATCATAGTGAGGATTACTTGTTGATAACTGGATTTAAACTTGGCTTTCCAAGAAGTTCTTAACCAAGAATGTGTGTAGTTACTTTATAACAGTGATAATAAAAACAAAAGCTTTTCAGATGAAGAAACCTTGTTCTGTGAAGAGTCTATCGGAGAGATGTGAGTGTAGGCCAGTGATAGGTGAATTTATAGACATGATAATTACATTTAATATGATTAATGTGCTGTGTCTGATTGTATCATTGTATATTAACTCATTCATATTAACTTTGCATTATTTATATTCATTATATATAACTTTTGAGCATTTATAAATGCTCTGTACACTAACTATGTACACTGTCTGTAGGTTAACTCTTATAAAGGATCCTCAGGGTCCACAGGGTCTAGGGGACACTGAAGGAGGAAACATCTGGTATTAGGACTGGAAGGGTCGTAGGGGTCCCCGAGACATATGGAGAAGATAGCCAGCCAGGGATGAAGTCATGTCTTTGGAATGCATACCTTGACACTATATAAGATCCTGCTGTTCCTTTGTTGGACACGTGTGTATTAAACTGCTTGAACTAAGATCAACTTGGGGCTTACTCTCATTTCACCTAGTTTGACTACTAAGGAAGAGAATCCCAACTTTCAGCCAACCTGAAGGGCAAAGCTATAGATTGTTTTGGGGAACCAGTAATGCTTCCCTGGAATGCTTCTGTCAGTGCCACAGCCTGGTGAAAATTGAAGCAGAGTGAATGTGTCTGAACTTAGACAGATGAGATATCAAATTGGCAGGCGAGAGTGTGATAATCAGGGAATTGGAGAGGGAAAATTGCATCAGAATGGAATCATAAGCCCGGCCAGAAGTGAGGATTTGCTGATCCCTGACCTTCTGTTTCAGAGCTGAGGATTTTAAGTAATGAGATCCGTGCAGTGAAACAACTCCACTATCAGACCGCCAGATTTCAACACACTGGGGTGAGTGTCTGCCGCTACGCTAAGCACAGCAAATTAATTTAACACAAATTTGGCAATATGCTGTGGCAGCAAATAAAGATACTAGGGTTAAGGTAGAAGAATGAGGAAAATAATAACATTTTGTTCCAATAAATAGACCTTCCATGAAGGTATAATGGTGCACTGATGGACTTTCATGGTATTAAATGTTGAATGCTTTGACCATTGGCCTGCTGCAAAAGACAATGCATTAACTGATGGCTGCTGAATGTTATTTTAACCCTCTAAGTGTATTGTAGTTGTTTTTCACAAGGCTGGTAAGTAAAGACGTATTGTTGTTGTGTCGTGGAATCATGTAGAATACTTTCCAGATTGAATTTGGATATGGTATTGAATTGATATACAACCACCATCATCACCATATGTACTTCTAAGAGCTTACACAAATAAACCAGGTGTCAGCTTGAAGCCTTTCTATCTAACTGTTTTTAATTTTCCTCTATTTTCATCCATGGGAATCATCAGAATGCTATTTAACAATAATTAGGGCACAATGAAATGAGGCTTCCTGCACCTTTCTGCAGGCAGTTTCTACCACGCTTCAGTTCCCTCCAGTTCCTTCTCTCTTCCACTTCAATGTTTGAAGGATTTCTTTGACCAACTGCACTTCTTTGACCAACATTTCAGGTCTCGCCATAGGTTTTTTACTTGTTTTTTTTTTTAGGTGGGATTGAGATCAGAACTCATCTCTGGCTAACAGTCCAATGTTTTCTCTTGAGCCATTCCTGGGTGTTTTTGGCACATAGCACATTGACTGGGTAGCACATTTCTCTCCAAAATGCCTTGATAATCTCTGATTTCATGATGTCTTTAAAATACGTTCAAGATATCCAGTACCCAAGGAAGCAAAGCAGCCCCACAGCATTATGGAACCCCCACCATATTTAACTGTAGGTAGGGTGCTCTTTTCTTTAAAAGCTTAATTTCGTCATCTGTAAACAAAATGATAATTGGTTCATTTATACACTGTGGGCACCTGCAACCTGTCGCATATGAGTTGAATTACACAAATGAGAATCTATTTCCTCCAACAAAATTTTTTGGATTGTTCTTTGATTATTGTGCCAATAATCAAGGCCACGGCCACTTTTCAATTTTTGAAACATTATTATTGTTATTGTTATTATTATTATTATGTGCATTGTATTGTATGCAATGTGCATTTTAAAATACACTGTATAAAATGCAAAGGTGTCAATAATCTTGGCCAAAACTTTAAGTCCATTCTTCCCTCATTAATTTGTCCTTATGTGTTATTTTTAGTTGTAAGTGATCCCAAGTTAAAAGAAGAGGGTTTGTATGCCAGGCAGCATTGAAACTTTATTTACTTTATTTCTTTAATTTATCCTGCCTTCATCACTGAAATGAGGAGGAAGCATGTCTTTGAGAAAACCTCAAGAAGGTCAAACAGCTTGAGATGTAGAATTACAAATTTATTCTGGTCTAGAAAGGCCTTGTTAATGACATACTTTATTCAGATAATTAGTCTAAATAATGTAGCTAATTGGGCTAATTAAATTTATCTTCCTTTCACTGTTTGTAGTTGGGTGGTGCATGCTTTCATGGTAAAATTATTAAGGTTCTTACACACAAATTGTCTACTTACCACTGAATCCATTAAAAGATAATAATAAACACAAATTAAAAAAAAAAAAATAATAATCTTGATGCGAAATTCAGTGGGTTACCTTTTTTTATCCAATTTTCTGTAATATATATAAGAATCTTATTTCCACTATCGAAGGTATGAATGTCATAGATATAATTTTATTATTATTTTTTTTTAAATAATATTCTTCGAAATGATTGTATAATGAAGCAAAGGATTAAGTCAAAGAACATTAATGATGCCCCTTGATTGACATTTGAAACATGTTTGATAGCATACTTCTATTTATCTTGTACATGCTATTGTGCATTAAGTTGAGTGACACTTGAAACAGATCTTCATTCTTAGTACGTTGTTTTTTTATCCGGTGCAGTTACTGTTGGCTTATGAAGACGTGTGATGTTATTTGTTTAGTTATTCTCACTTGCACATTTCTGGTTGGCAAACAATGATACAGAGAAATAACAACTCAGTTATGCTTGTCAAGTACCTGACTCTCTATCATCAAGTTCTCTGGTGACAAGTGAACCGATGAATTTGACCTACTGAAACTTTCACAACCTCTTAATTTTTTTTTGCATTTAAAATCACTGCTTAATGCTGATGTTATTGAGTACATTTATGAGTTTAAGGAATTCTTACAATTTAACACTCAAACACTTAGTAATGTAAAACCTAATGCATCTCCTCTGTAAAAATAAAGCCTGACAAATCTAGAGAAATGCAGGTTCAATACAAAGGATGAACCAATGACAACTAACCTTAAGACGGACACATGGATGTCTTCAGGCCCTCTCATCTGGTCCCATCACATGTGGCCACCATACAGATTAGTGTTTGGGGTCCTTACAGCGATCATACCATGCTATGTTGAGGGGCTGTGATGTCTGCTTGTTCCAGTTAGCTCTTGGCTCCAGCTCACTGCAAAAATCTGCCTTTGCTGTCTAATTCTGAACATCAATGTAAAAAATGGGCCTGCCCTGCCATTGAATCCCTGCTTAAAGACATAGGGATGATTAGATTGAACAGTGGAAGACAGTGGAAAGTTAAGAATCAGGCTCAAGCAACCAGAGGGAGAGGTGCTACCTTAAACAAAATTGGATAGAGGGAGGACGAGGTGCAATACTCTCTCAGTGAAGATTGGCAAAAGATTGCAGACCAGATTTTAGATTTGGTATCATGCTCACAGATTTTGGATACCAGAAAAAAAGGAAAAAACACAGACTCCATTTCCATTTCCATTTCCATCCTCTACAAAGACCTGAATTGCTCTCTATCCTAAGGAAGCATTGACATGTTCTGTTCTCAGACCCGAGGCTGGGTCCACCCTTCTCGCATGAGCCTGAAAGTCCATCCCCCTTTGCGGCATTATTAACTGTAACATCAAGAATGTAATGCGAGACATCCCCTGAACTACACGTGCGTATGTATTAGCATCAAAGTACAATCCACAACAGAGATAAACATTAATTGAATTGAGACAGTGGTTCCTTGCCCAAATGGGAATATTAATAGATACTGTCAAAAACATGAACGGTACTGCATTCATAGTCTTGACTCACTCTAATATCAATCATCAATGTTAATATCATCATCAATGTCAATTTTACACTAGCACATGTGCAGGCTGTCACAGCAACCTGTTTGTGTGGAATGAATGATTTGCCTATTATGTATTATGTTTTGTACTGTAGATAAATATTTTCATGGATTTATAAATTATGCTAGATGTACATCGATCAGCCATAACATTAAAACGACTGACAGGTGAAGTGAATAACATTGATTATCTTGTTACAGTGGCACCTGTCAAGGGGTGGGATATATTGGGAAGCAAGTGAACAGTCAGTTCTTGAAGTTGATGTGTTGGAAACAGGAAAAATGGGCAAGTGTAAGGATCTGAGCGACTTTGACAAGGGCCAAATTGTGATGCCTAGACGACTGGGTCAGAGCATCTCCAAAATGGCAGGTCTTGTGGGGTGTTCCCGGTATGCAGTTGTTAGTGCCTACCAAAAGCGATCCAAGGAAGGACAACCGGTGAACCTGCGACAGGGTCATAGGCGCCCAAGGCTCATTGATGCGTGTGGGGAGTGAAGGCTAGCCCGTCTGGTCTGATCCCACAGAAGAGCTACTGTAGCACAAATTGCTGAAAAGTTTAATGCTGGCTATGATAGTAAGGTGTCAGAACACACAGTGCGCTGCATAGCCACAGACCAGTCAGAGTGCCATGCTGACCCCTGTCCACCGCCGAAAGCACCTACAATGGGCATGTGAGCGTCAGAACTGGACCATGGAGCAACGGAAGAAGGTGGCCTGGTCTGATGAATCACGTTTTCTTTTACATCATGTGGACGGCTGGGTGCGTGTGCGTCGTTTACCTGGAGAAGAGACGGCACCAGGATGCACTATGGGAAGAAGGCATGCTCTGGGCAATGTTCTGCTGGGAAACCTTGGGTCCTGGCATTCATGTGGATGTTACTTTGACATGTACCACCTACCCAACCATTGTTGCAGGCCAAGTACACCCCTTCATGGCAACGGTATTCCCTGATGGCAATGGCCTCTTTCAGCAGGATAATGCGCCCTGCCACACTGCAAAAATTGTTCAGGAATTGTTTGAGGAACATGACAAAGAGTTCAAGGTGTTGGACTTGGCCTCCAGATTCCCCAGATCTCAATCCGATTGAGCATCTGTGGGATGTGCTGGAAAAACAAGTCCCATCCATGGAGGCCCCACCTCGCAACTTACAGGACTTAAAGGATCTGCTGCTAACGTCTTGGTGCCAAATACCACAGGACACCGTCAGAGGTCTTGTGGAGTCCATGCCTCGGCGGGTCAGAGCTGTTTTGGCGGCACGAGGGGGACCTACACAATATTAGGCAGGTGGTTATAATGTTATGGCTGATCAGTGTATACTGTCAATGTAATCATCATTATCATTAGTTACCCCCCCACCCCCAATGTGTTCCATGAATGGATACATGCACATCGTGTTAACACACATAGTGTTAACACACTAACCGTCCAGGAATGGTGTGTTTTAGGGTGAAGTAACAGAAAGATTTGTGCAGGCCCACACGCTCACTCACATTGAAATTTCTGTTGGACAGTATTCATTTTTGCTGTGGGATAGAGATGTGGGATGCTGTGTTTGTACCTCATCATGTTTTGTAATCATCATCATCATGTTTTGTAACACTTTTGGAGAAAAATGTCAGTCATTGACGAGTTGAGGACATTGCTAAACCCCTGAAAACAATCTCCTTGTCACTGCAAAGGCATCAGAAACTGGACTTTGAAATTTGACAGTTGTTTTACACAGAACCTTGTTTGCCATGTAGTCTGACTCATGAGTAACAATTAACTCCTCCAGGTGCAAACCAATTCATCGGCCAATTTTTAATTATAGAAGGTAAATATGCAGACAGTGAAACTGATCAGGCAGCTTACATGTAAGCGCTGATAAGGCAAATTTGGTGAGAGGTGGAAATGAATTGTAATGCTGGGCCGGGCCCTTGCTCCTTTATCTAGGTGCTCACACATCCTTTGCTAATCATAATATCCCCTGGATACACAAAAGTAATTACATTTCACTGAACACTCTGAAGCTGAAGTACAATAAAGCCCCTCCATTCACATTTCTATAACCATAGAGAACATTTCAAAATGTAATTTTCTTGGCAGGAATGTGCAGATTTACCTGGGATTTTCAAAGCCCACACATCAATCTGCCCATAACCATTTGAAAAATTAGCCAGTGACCTTTCACAGATTCTCTTTCTGATTTGATCATGGTCTGGAGAAGTTTTATTTCATCAAATCTGGATTGAAACTGACAGCTCTACTCTTCCTAATTCAATGTAGTAGTCAGGCAAAGGCACATTGTCTCATTAGATGTCTCCACTCATTTTATTTAAGAATCTGCACAGGCCCATTCATTTTGCAAAACCATCCTCTAAATCATGTCATCTTTCAAACGGTTCTTTTCCTCCCTCTGCTTTGTTAGTAACAATGCAATTTTGGTCAGTTTCCCTCAGCTTTTATTTTATCTTAGTGCTTAGACTCGGTCAATGAATTGATTGACCAAAACTTAAAGCTAGTTATACACCTGTCAGTTGTTAATTCTTCTTTCCATAATCTGCCTCTAGCTTCGCTGAGGACTCCATCTCCCTCCTAGTTTTAGCTGACCCTGGAGAATCCTAGTCCTGCGCTCCACTGTTTTCTAGTGTACAGAGGTGAGCTGAGCTTTTGTTTGCCACTATATGAACCCACAATAAGCAATAAATATACTTGCAGATAAGGGAGTAGAAAGTTTATGGTTTACCAATAACTCTGTGGTTTATTGCTTTCAGTGGCCCTTTGGTTGAGTTCCTTGCATTCAGAGTTTCCTCTGTACCCTACACTCACCAATACACTCCACATTCCCCTACCAGTCAGCCACCTATTAATTTATGCATTAGCTTGGAACAGGTCCAGTACAACATTTCCAATGGCATCTACTCATTGGTGAAAGCCCAAATGATACCACAGTAAGTAATTGGATGGTGTTAGGAATGCCATTAAAAACTGTAAAGGGGAAGGAGGAAGCAGGTCAGTAATCAATCACTCTTGTTTCCAAACCATAGGGCCTCCGCCCATACAACAACACAACTCATTTCCCTCAAGCTTTTTAATAGGACATTCCCTCTGTTCCTGCCCAGTCTCTTGTACCCCTGTGGTAAACAAATACATGGCTTTGTGTTGACCCACTGTATGATATAAAGCCACACATATACAGAGGTCAGCATTAAAAGTGGTCCTGCAATTATGAGCTTAAAGCACCACCATGGGAGCTAAAGGCCAATATGATATCCCACATGTAATCACAGCAGTGAGAGTAGCCCATAAATCCTACTTCATTGAGGTTTACAGTTAAGGCCCTTGGTCATTTAAGTCATGCTTAGAGGCCACAGGAGATAGACATTGATCATGTTTACTCATGTCCTCTACATTAACCTGCAGGTAATGACACCCATTCAGATCAGTATTTCTAATTGCACCCTTTGTAAATGGATTCTGTGGTTAGAAGCCAATGAGCTTCTACATATGATGATGAAAGAAAGGACTCAATTCTTCTGATTCGGCTGCTATCCTTTCACTTTCAGTCCTGCCAAACTTGCTCATTTTTCTTGGATTTATTCCCCTAATAGGGGAGCCAGCATCCCCTCTGCCTGAGCTTGTACATGCATACTCCCGCCAAGGCCAAGGCTGGCTCAATAGCCTGGCCTTGAATGACTTCCTGTGTGGGCTGGGTTGAAGTCTTGGTCAGGACTAGTATCATGAGGAGATGGATCAAATGCCAGTGCTAACTGGACCCAAATAAAGTCTGACAATTTAGTTGCCATTGCAACTTTTGACCTTCCTCACGGTCAAGCATTGTATCAGTGAATAATGATGAAACTGCATGCCCTTGCATCTCTTGGAGTATTTGATGTTGTGGAGACAATGAGTACAACATCAGCTGCATATACAGTTGGTGATCTGTACATTAGTTTGTGTGCAGCACATGTAGTCTAATTCCATCACTGAGTCAAAGCTTGTAACAATTGTGTGGGCATTGATACAGCTGTCTACGTACATGCGGAAAAGGCATGGTTCCAGGCTCCCAGGGGACAGCACTTGATCATCTCATTACGGTAGAGTTGACATAAGGTCAAGACCTGTGTTGATTGCAATTTGCATTCCTGTACAATGTTTTCTCCTTAACCAACATGTTACCTTCCCCACTTGAAAGCTTATTCATCTTTAGTGTTATTATCTATCTACATAACACTCCTGTTTCTAATTTCAATTTAAACTCTCTGCCAGTCTCTCTTGACACAGATATTCCACAAAAATGAAGTACATGTATAATGCTGGCATTTGTAAGTAGAATTCACACCATGTTTGATGATACAGAATACAAAGTAGGCAGATAACAAAAAAGCAGGTCAATGTCAATTTTGCATTGTTGTCTGTGGTGATTATGCTGTAGTGGAGGTGGGGTGAACAGTCTAATGGAGTGCTGTTTTTTTCATCAGAGCCTTGTCTAATCACCTTTAATCACATGCAAGTAATAATTTAATTCAGAATAATGGGAACAAAGGGAGAGATGGGAGGAGACATAAGACCTTGTTAGTTACCACCAGCGGTTCGCTCTCCCCGGCAGGTCCTAAGGTTTGCTTTTGCCTTGGGCTACAACTACCCACCCCTAAAGCGTCCGAACTGGATGAAATTAAGCAAAATCAATGAGCCTTAATTATCTTTCAGAAAGTTGACAAATGTTTTTCCTCTGTTACTAGAGTGCCTTGGCTGTAAATTCCTTTAAAGGCCTATTATCCAATTAGCCAACTGATGGTACTTCTGACAGTGTCAATTTGGATAATTAATCTGCAATGGCAGCAAGATTTCTTTGGTTCAGTTTGTCACAATTCATCTGTGATAATGATAGTTATCTCAAAGTAAGCGATAATGGGATATATACTGTATATATATCTATATATAGATATAGATAGATGTGTCTATTTATATATATATATATATATATGGAAAAGCATAGGTCCAGCTGCCTATCCAGTGTTTTCTCACAGATATGTATTCTATCTCTATTACAGTAAAACTTCTGGTGCTACTTTATAATACTGCCTGGGGACAAATACATCTATCTCTGGGGCTATGCAGTGCCTTCAGCAGTTCTCACAAACTTCAGAAAACTTGATTGTCTACCATGCGCCACTTGGATCCACGGTTTTATTTATTTATTTATTTATTACCGTATGTGAACAGCTTCCCAGGGTAAAAGGAAAATTGATACATTTGATTAAAATTCATATATTCAGTGTGTTTGATCAAATGATCGGAAGGGAGAAACCACATCTTTCTCAAGCAAGATTTACTGTTGAATAGGTGGGTAACCCAGTTCTGAAGTAAAACAAGGTTGTTGTTCGGCTTTCCATTCAGCACAGGGAACTTCTACCTACTTGTAATGACATTCTGTCTGTTATCAGTGTGTTGAGTGTCCATGAATTCCATTTCAATAATTGTGTCAAGTGTTATCTCCCCCTTAACGCAAAGTACTAAACAGTGATTTATTACCTGAATAAACATTCTTTTCAGACATATCACTCACTTCAAGCTTCATGTTTGAGACATCGATTTCTTCATGCACATGGGTGTGAGTGTGCTCTCACACAAATAGACACTTGCTTTACATAGTCTTGTGTATACACGTTTGTAAATATGCATGTATGTGCATGCAGACGCACACAACATTTCATAAACCATATTTTCTCATATGCATAATTCATAACATAATGCAACTGACTATACTGTTGAGCTGAAATGAAGTCGGGGGCCCAGTAGCTCTGTGGTATCACATAACGAATAAAGAGAAATTCTGTCATCCTGTTGGATATACCATTAGCATGAAGCATAATCATAGTGCACATTTAATAATCTCTAAATATGCTTTTTTATGCTTATCATCAGTAAGCATCCACTTAATGTCTAGCTTTTGCCTTTCATGTCTTGAAGTGCATTAGCAGCTCCACACTTGGGAGATACTTAATAGGAATAATTTTTAATACACAGAATCCACCCAAGATACTGTGTAGAGTATCTCTACAAACTGCAAAGTAGGTTAACAACCAAGTAAGAGTAACAAATGACTACAGATCAAGGAACTCCAAATGACTTGCAGTGCATCCAAGGGCTGCATCATCCTCCCTTCCCTCAACAAGCAAGAAAAGTAGAGGCATCAAACATTCTGGATTCACAACAAATGTGCATGTTACTGAGATGCAAACTAAAATTGGAGACACGCCACAGCTGGAGGCTTCCTCAGTATTTCATAACCAACTTCATAACCATCACTCATTGGAAAATAATCTGTTTGGTCTAAGTCTAATGGAATCACAAATACAGAAAGTATGTTTTCTCTATTATCTGTGTCTTTCACGAACAAGAAAGTGTCAAATGAGATTTTAACAGGTTGATGTTTAGCATTTTAGAATGCAATGCAGATCTTTACTTTAGTTACATTTAAAAAACACTCTTCCAAAGCTTAGCAGTAAGAAGACTGAAAGAACTAAATGAGGCCATAAAAGAGTGATCATTTGCTGAATAATAAACAGCCCAGATTGCTGAACATTAGTATGTGACAGCATATAGCCTCCCTGGGACGTGCACCTCTGACAAGGCTTGATCAATTTTGATCCCGGTGAAGACATATTATTTATAGATATCTGACGAGTGCCTGAAAACCCTGCTTCCCAGGTATGTTTCACTTTTATATTAGTGAAAGGCACAAGTGGTGAATATTCCAAAGTAAGATATGACAAGCTAATCCACAGAGAGAAGTGTTCTTGGCTCAGTGATCCCCCAAGATCCTGACAGTTTCAGGCATTTGGAAGCGTCAGCAGGTAAAACTTGTTTACATAATTATGGATATATTTGGCTGTTTTCCTCACTGAGTCTTGATTAGAGAAGGAATTGATTGATTCAAGAAGGAATGCGATAGTTTAAAAGCAATTTTCATTTTCTTTAAATGCATTTCTATGGCAGAAACTCCTATATTGATTCTTAAAATATGCATTGAATACCATGCTTATAAAAGGAGACATAGATGGTGTTTTTTTTCCCCAGCATTAAAAGGCGCTATCCCCAGGAGACATCTGGTCTCACGTGATTACAAAAATGAGATGTGAGAAAAACAAATAGTTCATAATACCCTGCAGAACATGAACGTAACACATTTCCTTTTTTTTAGGGTTGTTCAGAACCTGTGCTAGGATTCTGCATTTCATATTTGTTTATTCTGCCTCATTGTGCCGTAGGAAATAGCAATTGTTGTTTATATATGCATGCTTGGGGATTTTGTTCCATGATGATATTTTCTTTCCACCAACCAAGGACAATTACCAAACAGTATAGGAGATAACACTGTTTGCTAGCAGCAAAGGCACACTTTAGTGCAAAAAATAATGGGGCGATATTTTAAACACCTAAAGCTTTGCACAGACACAGTTATTATTGATCCATACCCGGAGCTTAGGCTTCCTTTTCATCTCTAATATCACCACACTTTTCCCTTAGACATTTGCAAACCTCTTAAAACAATCTTGTGAGACTAATCAAAGTTAACTTTCACCATTTCAAATGTGGGTATTTACCCTTTAAAATGATGCACTCTCTAGTGGCTCCCGAAGTTGATTACTCTTCAGACAAACTTTCATGTTGTCAATATAACCACAAACTACATTGCTCTTATGCAAAGATACTAATTTGCAAAAACAACTCCAGTCCAACTCCAACTCTCTCAATATCTCCAAAATGTCCGAAGTTAGTGTGTCTCTTTGGCTCTCTCTCTGGCTCTGATGGGCAGAACCCAGCGTTATAGCAAAGTAACATTTACAGTCGGAGAAGCCCACAGGCCTAATTGGCATGGTCAGTGATGAAGCATATGCACCTTCCAGTGGGAGCCCATCTGACACGACCACTTGCTGATGACCACCCGCATTAGTCTCCATATGTGGCAGACAGAAGGGCCCGTATGCACACTGCCCTTCAACTAATGAAGCCAACTCACCCGGCTTATACCTCAGCCTTTTAGAGGACTTTATCCAGAGTCTGGAGCCAGCCTGGTACCTCTCACAGCATGCACACAGACACTCACACACACACACAAACAAAAACATATACACAAGCTGCATGGTGTAACTCAGAGTTGCAAAAGCATAACTGCTCCCTCACCTTCACCTCTACACAGACACATACAGAGACCCAGACACATACACAGACACTCTCTCACACACACACACACACACTCACACACAATACGCAGCAACTCAGAGATGTTAAAATATAATTGCACCGTCACCCTCACCTTCACCTCACACACACACCCTTAGACGCACAGACTGTGTTGAGATGTGAGGAGAGAAAGAAATAAGGAGAGAGAGGGGTCGAGAGAGAGAGGAAGAAAGACAGAGAGGGAGAAAGTAAGAGAGAAGGAGAAGCTGCGTGGTGCGAGTGTGAATTCACCCTCCAGCTGGGCAGCTAAATGGACTTGTTCGGTCATTAGCATGCATAGGTCTAGTCCGGACATTTAAGGTTATTCATTCCCCGGACTAATTCTCTCCACGTTGAAAATCCTTCCTGAATCTCTCTTAATCAATGTCTTTTTGCTCGTTGTTGTCTGGTTGTTATTTTCCATAAGACAGCTTCAACAACACCCTAAACTCTGCCAGCCACAGGTCGACGGAGTGCACCACACGTTTGGGTGTTTTGGGGCCACAGATGTTAGTGCATACTTAATAAGCCTGATCACTAGAGCCCCAACCTCGCAATGTAATTCTGCTACCCAAGGTGCATCTGTTCTGCTTGTACTCACAGGAACCCCATGCTGGTGGAAATGTTTCACAAAGTCACACAAGTCATACAGTGACTCGGCGGCTGCTTCCTTAACTGGCGGCAGAGGTATCAAAGCAAGCCAGGGCAAGGAGAAACAGTTGGATATTGCCGGTGCCCAGCATGGCACTTGACTTGGAGACAACAATTACAAATTGTATAGACTCAGGTTGTTTATTTTACTCTGTGCACTGGGAAATATCTATGTGTATCGTCCGCATTGTGCATACACTGCACTTTCCCCGATAGCAAAGTTTGAGATAAGGATGTACCGGTGCATCAAGCGATACATTATGTGAATAGACATTTCTCTGCTGGCGGAATCTCTTCTTCGCCCCCGCGGTATCACCTGACCATTGTGCTGTAGGTTACTCACAATGCATAGGGGTCATCAGATAACTGTCAGTGTCACAACAAAATACCCCTTGGGATTTCCAGTGTTATCAAGCTAAAACATAACGCATGAGCAATAGAAGTAAGGACACTATACAAGTGTTAAAACAGACTATATTGAACTGTAACTACAGCATTCTCTTCTAAGTTTGATGCATTTCAAATACACCTCCAGTAACAAAGTAAATAGATTGTGAGTTTCTGTGCTGCTTTATGTCTTTTATGCTTGGAGCGGAATGTGATGTTTCTGCCTCTGTTTTCCCTTAACACTTCAGCTGACCCATTTTCCCCAATCCCGTGCACCTAGAGGGTGGTAACTGAATAAGGAATATTTACAGTGGAGCATTTAGAGCCAATCTGATATGATTAAGTAATGAGTTTCAAACGATTAGAGGGAGTCACGAAGGGAATGCGGTGTGAGCACAGATTCCTGGTGTTGAATTGAATTGAGTTTCATTGTAAAAAGATAAATCTTCTGACAAAAGGATTGATAGGACAAAAATGAAACAAATCATGGTACTTTTTTAAAGGAAAAAAAGCTAAGTCCATCATTGACAAAATGATAGCAGTTCCTCTATTATTGAGAGAAATTGAATGATGACTTCCATTTCATATATTTTTTACCAAAACGGATTGACAGCATTTAACAATTCTTCAGATGGGGTAGTGAGCTGATGGTGTTGATGTGCGTGTGGTTGGAGGTGGAGATCAAAGGGTTCTTCTTCAAATTATCAATTTTCAACATGTGGCTGCTGTTTCTTTCCTGTTATTTTTGTATGTATGTAATACTGTATGACATGTTGACCAGAGGTTCAGTCAGTAGGTCTACAGTATGTGTATTCATAGCATTGCCTGTTTTTTTCGCAGGTGATTCTGATGCTGACCAAATTGTTTGACTTCAACCTCAACAGTGTTACGGAGAGTTCATTATGGAGGTAAGCTCATCACTTTTCTTTGAATCTTAGAAAACCTTTCTTGAGAAAGATCAAGGGGACTATAATGTTCACACAATAAATTGGTGCAGAGGTGAATTTCTATGTGCTGGACATTTTGAAATGTTTGTTTGTCAAACATTTTGACTTGAGAAAAAATAATTGTTGGTACTGGTAGAGGACAGGTAGTTAAAATTATCTTTTTGTAATGAGGAACGAAAAACAAAACTAAAATCGTTTTGTTTCCCCCCTACTCTGGTTTGAATAAAATTTAACTGTAGTAGAACTAGAACTGCCTCTACTTGAGTCGGTTATTTCAGGATTCTTCCCAAAGGCACTATCATGGAGCAAACAATGTTCTTCATACACTTCCAGAGGTTGCCCCAAGGCTTAAGCTCTCACCCACAGCCATGGTAAATGTACCATTATATGACTGCACTTACCTCATAGTGGCCTAAGTCGGGCTATTTGCCTGTGTCAGTGGTGTAGATACCACATTACCCTCTTAATGGTGCATCTACCATTGACTCCATGCTCATATTATTATGAATCTGATACGTCATGAAAACAGAGCTCCTAAATTTTGATAAACAGACAGATTGACAGAAAGACAAATAAATTGATAAACAGACAGATAAGAGAGTGAGGGAGTGAACAGGGTAATGAGAATGCAGAATATCAGTGGGAATTTCACAGAAAGGAAGATAGACAGTAGCAAAGGAGTAGAGTTGCATTTGAGATATGCTGTGTGTCAGATTGCTGGCACTCCTCAAGGACAATTTCAAGCTGCACTGGGCAACTCTGTGCATTGGTGGCTCCAAATGGCAGCAAGAGTTAACTGTTTTTAACTTTAATGCCCAGAAATCATGTGACGTGCCGTTAGTAAACTGAACACAGCCCACTAATTTTTATCAACCTGGCTGGTCTGTGATTGCTTTATAGCAAACGGTGAAAGAGGCAAAAGATCTAAAATGATGAATCCAGCTTTCTCTGGAAAAAGGGCTCACTTGCTGCTGTTTAAGCAGTGGCATGTATTTCACTCTTTAGTTTTGATTTGTGTCCATACCCGACAGCAGAATTCCATTTGGGCAAATAAGGTGAATATACAGCATCTGAATTAGAGAAGATGGGATGCTCTTCTCTATTGCAGCCTCACTTTGTGATTTAGGCTGATAACATGGATGTATTTTTATATAAAAAGCTTGACTAGTGCGGCTTTAATAGTGAAAGTTTGCCATCAAACCTGCGGGCAGCAGTGTGAAGAACAAGGGTCGTGAATGTGGAGGGAAGGGTATGTGTTAGACTGCTGCTCAGAAGATATACTGTCTGAGTGTGCCGAGGGTTTCATTAATTCATCTGGAACACTCAGCAAAGCTGCCATCCATGCAGTGTCTCAAGCAGTACTGTTGGCGTTTGCACCTCGCTAATGCAGTGAGTGACCTCATGTTAACTATCCCAAGATGCAGCTCTCATCCTCCAAACCATGATTAATCAAACCCCACCAGAGAATGTGACTGCTGTATAGTAGCTGTCTATCAATGTACAGTAGACTTGGAAATTGGAAGTTATAATTAAAACTCCAGTCTAATAAGCCTTTTTAATAAGCGAGCATAGCCATAATACCAATCCATTTCAGGGAAAGTGAAATAGGGGGTCAAATCAAGGAGGTTTAAGGTTTTTGCTGTGCATGTTTTGTGTGTGTGTGTGTGTGTGTGTGTGTGTGTGTGTGTGTGTGTGTGTGTGTGTGTGTGTGTGTGTGTGTGTGTGTGTGGGTGTGTATGCGCGTGTTTGTGTGTGTTATGGTGTTTCAGTGAGAGTGGAGGAGGGCTCTGGCTGTGATGCAGAATAGCTCAATTGCCTCCGGCATATCCAGAATCCATTTTCCTCAGTGAGCCATATC
>OOFE01012702.1:0-10310 GCA_900323365.1 Monocentris japonica | reverse complement strand
TACCCCCCCCCCCCTCCGCCCCCAAGCCTACAGTAATCTACAAAAACACCCCAAATAACATATGGAATAGCAGGCAAGGACCTAATTCCCCTTAATATCAGTAGTCTCAGAGCCAATCGTTGCCCATTATCAGCTCTGGCTGTGTTTGGAAATGGAAAGAAAAGAGGCGTGGGCCTGCAGAAGGCACGTTTTGAAAACCGGAGTAGTTTCAGACCATGCCCACTAGATGGCAGTGTGCTTCAGCGCTTTATTTTCCATGTGACCGACATGGTACTGTCGAACCTGAGAAACACTGGATATTATAATCCCAGTCAAAAGACATGCAAACAAATGAAACCGTCTTGGTTGTCTTGTTTTAATCTCTGGCCGTACCCAGCCCTTTGCATGTAGCTGTCACAGAGATCTAGCAGTCCTGACCTGTGATATTGAATCAATTAGTGACCAATTAAAGTTGATAGGTGCAGGTGTTTGCTAAGGGTGCTGTTTCCTTTTAAAAGCCCCTTCACTCCTGAATAGCATCATTAATGTATCAGTTATAATACGCTCAATATAATTCATAAGAATCATCCCTTACGAAAAAGAAAGTAATCCTATAATACATTTTAGGGTACTACACAAATACCACAGCAAAAGTTTAAGCTATATAAACTGTAGGACTATTACAGTAATGACACATAAGATGAAAAATATACTAAAAAGTACGATAAAGTCACTATAAACACAGTATAAATCCCTGTAGGAATATTATAGGAATGCTATAAGAATATTATAGGAATATTACAGTGATTTTATTTAGTGATTTTTTTTAGCCCACCTTCTCTGGCTATAGTCGCCATGTAGTCGCACATGATAGAATGAGAGTTGCATGCAAGCCCTACAGTAGGCAGCGCTCTGCTCTGCGGCTGATCCCCGGTCTGTAAAAACACGATTGGACAGAGAGAGTCACGTTGTCGGCGAAGCTGTCAGTCCAATGCTGCATTGTTCCCCGAGCAGCCGGAAAGAGAGCGTCCCGTAACGGCGCCGCGGATGCGACAATTGTGCCGGGTAGCCACATTATAACTGGGGCTCGCGTGCCATCGTTAGTGATGTATTTTCACAACAGCGGAGCCTTCCCGTAGAAGAAAGCGTCGCGTGGTCTGGAGTGGGGGAGAAAGCTGCAAGTCCGTTGAGAGAGGGGCGTCACTGACCGAGCATCTGTTACTGATGATAGTAAACGAAATGAATGGTAAGTCCGGCGAATCTAAGCGTGTTGTTTTTTAAATCGCATGCGCGTTGACTTAGGTGAAAAAGGCATCATCTTTATTGTGTTGCACAAATGAAGGGTTGTTTTTTTAGGTTAGTCTGCTGTTTGATGCGTTCACATGTCCTTTGGTCACTTGTTTCGCATCACTGAATTGTCCATTTGTCAAACTCTTCTGGGCATCACACTTACATAGTCCCTCTGCTCGGTCTAGTGGCTCCAACTAACTGCTCTTTGATATCCGAATAGCATGATAAAACATCAGGATCATTGTTTCTTTGTTCCACCCAGAACATTGACCATGGGTTTCATTTTGTTGATCAAGCACTTTGTTCACAAATGCCTCTTCAGACCTGCACACCAATGTGTGTGTGTGTAATGTAATGCATGTAAGACCTCTTACTCCTTTGTGTATTATTTTTGAGGGTGCCCATGTGTGTCATACTGGTCAGTAGAAGCCAGCTGACTGGTATGAGGCCAACTGGCTGGAAGTCTCCGCTGGGAGAGGAGAGCCTGGTTCCCTGTAGAGCCTCCTGGAGAACCAGGCAGCTGTGGCAGAGAGAGCTTGTTCCCCTTCTGCCTCCCCGGGGTCCTCTCCCCCATTCTGCTCCCCATTCTGCTCCCCCAAAAGCTCTGTCAATCATCCATATAGCATTGCTGCAATGATAAATAGACATTTCCCTGACAGCGTCTTTTATATTGCTGTTGTGGTAACAATACAAGCATTACAAAATAACACCTTGGTTTTATGCACAATAAACACAATAAACAGCATGAAACAAAAGTGCTTCATGTCAGCTTTTGTGTGACCTGTTGTCAATCTAAACATACTTGTAGGCTGCAGACATAAAAAAAACTATCATCTATCATTTACGAAATAATTGATCACGATTTGTCTTCTTATTCTTCGCAGAACAGAAGCGGGTTGCTGCAGCGTAACATATTTTATTTAAGGTAAGACCGTGACCGTTGACTCCCCCTTTTTACAGTCTCAACTCTCTTGGCGTGACACTGCTAGTCTTTGCAAAACATATTGAATTTATGACTAGGAGATAGATGGTGTTAAAAGCTCCCACAACTGTTGCAGCAGCGCTGCCACAAAACTGATAACAAGATTTGATTTGATCTTGATGCAGACACCAGTGTTCAGTCAACACAGACAGCTGCTGCAGTCACACTGGATTATACCAGATACCAGATGATGATTAAAAAAAAAGAAAGCAAACGATTCTCTCTAGAATATGTTGGATTACATGCTTATTTAGTATTTGAACTGTGAGTCAACCATTAGTCCTAAATGAATTATTTCCTTTACAATACAAACAAATTAAATGATTCACATTGTTTCATTATGACTGAATTGTTGATAATGGCACACATCTATTTATTCAGCATTGAAATCATATAATTCAGTGTCTGAATGAATTCAATGTGCACAGAAAAATAGAGTCGCTAATGGATTATTCAATCTTTCAACAGAAAAATCAGTGTCTTGACTGTCACATCAAAAATGCTTGTATGGCAAAGGTCATGCAATTGAATGTAATTTGGGCAGAGCAAGAGAGCCACGCTGTGCCACTGAAGTGGTAGCATTAGGTGTGAATATGGCAGCATGTCTCATTACCCAGCACTGCCTTCTTTGTTGTTCCTCCACCAGCCTCTTTTGTCAAATAGGAAGGAGGCACTGACAGTCCTGTGCTGTGCGCGAGCATGCACTCAAACGTGCATCCACGCACACGCACCCACAACCCATTCCATCTTCGCGATTGAGATCTGAAAGGTGAGAGGGTGGGTCCCTCTCTTGTTCTAGCTGTGTATTTTTCCTCCTCAATCCATCTGCTTCTCCAGTCTATCAGCGCTCCGCCCTCATAGGGATAGGATTTAATTAGTACATGTGGCATGTGGAGTTAAAGGACATTGAAACATGAAGCAGATGTATTTACTGGTGCAAAGCAGGACTATTAAGCTGGTTTATTTGAAGAAGTGAATCCACCATGCTTTGGCATGACATGCTCTAGCACAGATGGCCGAGGTTCCATAACAGTGAATGTGATCCATAAAAGATTCACGGGAAAGGTGGCGTGGCTTAACAGCACAGAGAAGAGTCTCCCTGCGTGGGTGAGTTGTCTTCACACAGAGGTTCGCATTCACAGCCAAATCAATTTGGTTTCCTTTTATGTGGGGGCCGGCAGGGATTCATGGCTTTAAACTTGAACCGGAGCTCCAGTCAGGTTCACTTGTACAGTCGCTCTAAAGGTCAGACTGGTAAAGTTCTTGTGCGGAGAGAGGACAAGCTGGATTCTGCTTTGCACTATGGATTCCTATCTGTTTGATCAGCTGGAATGTTTTTCTTGATGTAATACTTACCCTCGGAGACAACAACAACAATTGGCTTTTTTGTCGTTCCATATTTCTTTTTTTTTTCTTCTTCCAATAATTCCCATTGTCCATGTTTTAATTAGTTTTTTCTCTTTGCAGATGCCGAATTAAAAGCGTGGCCTCAATTACATATAGCAATGGAGTGTGAACTAATATCAACCTTTAGATTACAGAGAAACTTTGCGTGTCTCAGTAGGACTCATGGTCTCAATTTAGACGCTTTTGATGTGACTCTTTGTGTGTGTGTGGCTCCTTCCTGGCTGAGCTCTGAGCTTTCATGGCTCAGGATCACGCTTTCCTGAGATGTTGCCATGACACCTATTTGGAATGTTCTGTCTGTCGCCGGGTAATTAACTGGTAAGAAAGAAAAAGTACATCTTTTTCTATCACGAGTTTGACCTGGCAGTAACATTTACAAATGTAGCACACAGCCTTCTTTTTAACCTTTCAAGTGGTATCCCTTTCACCAGATGTGATAAGTATTTCATCAGAATTATTTCTTTAATTTGAACATAGCACGTGTACAGACTTATCAATCTAAAAAAAAAATCTATAGCCCCATGTTTTTCATTTTCAGCTTCACAATTTATATTCTCAGTCAATGATTCCTGTCAGGCCGCTGCATCGCCATGGTTACCAGTTTTAATCTCGGGACAAGCGATAGTGAAATGACGACTAAGATTTTTGTTTCAAATCATTAAAGTCAAGATAAGGTATATCCAGTGCACAACAAAGAAGAGCATTTGCAAACCATATTGGTAATCCGGGTTAGAGGGCTTAGAGAGAGTTGCCTTGTAGCCAGAAAGTGAAAGTGATTAAGTGACTGAGAATTTCGCGATATCAAATTATTGGTGATGGTGGAATATATCCCAAATTGTGTTTTGTCACAGCCTAATCAACAAAAAGCCATGTAGAAAAAAAGCGCTGATAGTTCATCAAATAATAATGGAAAATCCATATTAATCTTAAATTCAACGTTGTTACGTATTTATTGTGCTGTTTACGATTTTGGCCATGATCCCGGTATTAAAGGATCAAACCCAGTCATTATTGACCTAGTGACAGAGCAATTAATACACACTGTTTTGAATGATGTAACAGCCAAATGTGCTGAAAGCTGGTTGTTCTTGTTCTTTATTTCTTTATCTTTATTCTTCTCCCTGCACAACTTTGGACTCTCATAGCGCTTGCATACTTTCAGCTAGCAACTCCATTCAAACTTTAAATTGTTCAGCAACTTTAGGAAATGTGCCCATTCTATTATCAAGTCAATACATCTGATGGTGGTGCTATGACTACCAGTCAAAAGTAAAACCTTTCAAAAGACTCTGCAACGGTACTTGAAACTTGGCACACTTATCTGGCTGTCCTTGCCACTAGGACCATGATGGTCCACATGATGGGTTTTCTGAATTTATTGAAAAACTAATTGCAAACAACTCCTCTTGCACCAATGGTCCAATCGTCACCAAGTGTCGACTGCATTTAGTTTTTTAATATAATAAATAGTTTGGCACATATCAGCCAATGAATTTGTAAGAAGGTGGAGCCTATCACAAATGTATCTCAAAATCTGGTCCAACTACCTGCTACGAAATTTGGTATCTACACTCTAGAGCCACGCTCTAGTCAAACTGTAAAGGCAGGATGTGATTGGACGATGTGGGTGTGGCCTATAAAGACATATTTTATTATATGCCATTGTTCATTTTACTGTGAAATGGTATATGATAGAGAGGTGCAATTTGGCACAATGATAGATGATGGTGTGTGCAACTGGCCCAGAGAGAATGACTCCAATTGACCTGATGGGGGCGCTATAGTTAAAGATCAAATTTTTTAGCTTTAAGAGGAGATAACTCCCACACGGTATATCCCACAGCACCGAGTCAACTTATGGATCTGTATGTGCTTTACAAAGTCTTGGCAGAATCAATCATATCAGACGTACTGGTTTTCTACATTGCTATTGTAAAAGTTGGAATTAAAAGGAGCCATATTTTTACTCCGAAATGCTCATTTTCCATCCACAAGACATACCCATAATCTCGTTCAAAAGGAAAAGATGATTTAATTTTTCACACATAAACCATCTTACTGATTATGAGTCTTACAGTAAGACTTTAAAAGGGCACAAATGTTTAATTGGAATCACACATCCTAACTAAGTACCTTTAATTTGAGAGTGCAACCTGAATCACCAGTGACATTCATTTTTCTCCCAAAGTGGTTTGTGTCGCTTTCTTTTTTTATATCAATGCAATTCACCTTACAATCACGTGCAAGTTTGGCCTACTTCGTGAATTTCCTCAGATAACAGCGCTGATGTTGTTGCATGTGAAAATGCTCCGCGATCTCAACAGATACTGGCTATATATAAATGATAAGGCTTGTCTGCAGAATATGAACCCCACATCCCACAGCCTTTCCCAGCCTGTGTGAGAGATGAAAGTGTCCCTGTCTCTGTGAAATGCTTTGGCAGCTCTGTTTCTGCCAGCAAACCGGCTTCTGCGAACTTTCAGGTGGCATGGGAAAATGCAGTCATAAATAAAATATCGCGCCATGAATTATTCAAGTGAGCATTGTGATTGACACGGGGGTGAAAGTACCTGATTATGCCTCCACAGTGTGTGACTCGAATTACAGCGAATCAAAACAAAAGTTGGAACGTGGGGCTGGTAACTTCCACGCTTACTTACCTGCTGCAGTATATTTTGATCATCGCTTACAGCAACAAAGACTGTTGTCTTAAGAGAGATGCCGGATGAAATATCTGCGTTTTTTTTTCAAAGGTAAAGCCCTGATCCAAGCACGTAGCCGTGTTTGATTCCAACGCTGGCAGTGTCATTAGAGGGACGGGGGAAAGAATCAAAGAGCATTATCGTTGTCGGGAAGCAAATGACCTGCATCTGTTTCCGGCTCAACAACAACAACTCGATGCCAGCCTGTTACAGTACGAGCGCGCCTTAAATTGTAGCTGTAATTCACCATAACATTACCCTGGCCGCTCGCAACGCCGCCAATTATCTTTAACCTTAGGTGCTGTAAAACAATGAAACCGGCCCGGGCGCTCTAAACGCCCTATTTCTCGGATGATAGTCACCCTGTGCTCTGGACCCATGTGGTTAATAGGGAGCTGTGCTTCCTCTATTGTTCTATGAGGAGGAGGAAGAGATCAATGGTTCCCAGCACAAGGCTGTACTGTAGCTGCAGGAGGGAGGCTGCAGCAGGCATCACCAGGCTGCAGCTCCTCCGTGTGCTGAGTGCTGAGCAGTGGGCTGGACTCCCTCCCTCTCCTGCTCGCTCCCTCCCTCCCCTCCTCCCTCCCTTTCATGTGTGTGGATCTGTCTGCAGCCTCAGGCAAGAGCAAGTTAACAAATGTACAGAGCGCATGTGAAGCCTTATTTGCATGAATCTGTAGATGTCGCTGCATTTCCTCAGATGGATTCCTTTGTGTTTAATTGTGGAAGGTCTTTTCCCTAATTCTCCCGCAGCTGACTGAAAACGAACGCGACCATATTTGACAATTGAGTTGCGGTCGAATTGTCCATCTGATCTTTGTTTCACAGTACCACAGGAAGTCAGCCTAACCAAAGGGTTGTAGTCGCTGCCAGTTGAAGCAATGAATGTTAGGTGTCTTTTTTCACTGCACTTCAGCCAACTCATTGCAAAGAGTAACAACAGGCCGATTTTGCGTTTGCCACCAAATACTGGTAGTACTGGTACTGGTAAGGGTCATTTAAGACAGAAAAGCCTTTGATCATAACCCTTTGATTTTAAACCATCCTTTGCTTTGATTCATACTTGGTGTGTGGCCCTTGTTAGTATGGGTTCCCCCAGGGACCCTGAACTTGTGTGACGGTGGCGCAGGGAATGCCCCCTGACCTCTCGCCAAACATACTCTGCCGTGGCCTTTTCATGTATAATTTAGGACTCATGTATCCACCCCCTCTACAAAACAGTGTCATGTGAACAGTATGTTTGTGTTCTCTCAGTGGCAGGGATCCTCCGTTGACATCATCTGTAGCTGTATAATCATCCAGGCTGCAGCCTCTCCTCAGGGGAGCCCAGCTGAGACCTAGTCTCCCTCTCTCTCTCTCTCTCTCTCCCTCTCTCTCTCACTCTCAAGGTTGCCATTTATGGCTGAGTGTGACACCAGTGATGGATGAGGCTGAACACAACCTCAGACTGCCTGCATGGCCCAGGATCTTTTGTGGTTTCAGGGTTTGTCTTTGCTGCGCGATCCCATCACTCGGTTACACTGGAATGCACCCTCAGTCGCTCAGACAGTCTGGGTGTACTGGCAAAAAAATGTTTCTCCCACTTCAAAAAAAAAAAAAAAAGATCTGCCAAGCCATCTGGGCTGTATAAATGTGTGCTGCATGACTGTGGAAACACTAGTACTCTGTGATGGGACCAGCCATATTGAGTGGCATAGGCATTTGGCAGAAGCAGATACAGTTAGGTTCTGCTCAGAGAAATCAAGCTACGACTTTGGAAATTGTGTCCTGGTTCACCTCTCCTCTGCTTCGTAATAGAGGACCCCCCCCTTCCTAGCGCACCCATGTCACGACTGTTACACCACGGAGGTACCCTGGGAGTAGCTATTGCAGGAAATCCTGACTTTTTGATAGGGCTCTTAAATGATGCTTCTCCAGCTTCCACTGTGTTCATGCTCTGTGAAACAGAAAACAAGTGCGGGCGGGTCAATGAATGCACTTTGAAATATCATGCAGAAAATGTTCACACGATCTGCATTGACAGTAATAAATTGAGGTAATAACAGCGGTCCGCTATTTGCTCCTTATTTGTTTTCAACAAAAGGACAGTGCATTCGAGAGACGTTACGATAAGCCACGTTTCAGAATTTCCCTCGATTCTTCTTTTTCGGGGAGTCGGGCAGATCATTTCCCTATGACCTCAATGCAACATCGCAGCCTTTGATTCATTCTCACCCTTTTGGTGTGTTTATTTCTACGCCTGCTGTCTCCAATTTGCCTCCTTGAAATAAGAAAGCCACTCGAAAGTCAGACCAAATATAGGCCACCGTCAATGGTGCAATGGTGCTCTGTGTAACAAATGCCATCTCTCCAGCTCATGTAGAGCTGCGTGTGCGACGCTCGTGCGAGAGGCATAAAAGGAATGCAGATGAGGTCTTCTAGTAATACAATAGATTCCATCAAAGGTGCTGGAGGAAATGATGGGGTGAGCAACCAGGTTGTGAAACAGATTGATATTTTATGTGTGTTCTCACCATGCATTGTCCCTTCTGGTTACTTTCTTCTGTACCGTACTGGGCTGACCCGTTCTAGTCCTATTCAGACAACCGATTCTTGACATTTCTAGTGAACAGGCAAGGTTTCTTTTGGTTTGGTTTGTTGTTCTTGCCCCTATTTGTCAACTAACCTAACCTGGTAGCCTCGGCCTTTACCCCACAGTGAGGTCTAGTGAGGACAGATCATGTTCGCTCCTACAACAATTTTAAATAAAGTCGGTGTCCACTACACGGGAGTGACACAGATCAACAAACAGATCTAACATCACTTGATTCAAAAATGGCATCCTTCAATTGGGGCGGGGGGCGCCTCCTCGTTGCTGCCTGTATGTGGTCCGCTACGACAAAGCAGCATCGAAGAAGTGGACAAAATGACATCATCGCTCCATAACCTCACAGAGCTCAGTGTAAAGAATATACATTTATATCAAGCATCCATGTAGGTGTGTATCTGGTTGCAAGCTGCAGCTGTGTCCATCGGTGTCCTCTTGGATTTTACACTGACTTCTCTTGCATTGCAAGTTTAGAAGGAAGATGGCATTTTTTTTTTAAATGGTGCATCAATGAATCAATAGAAATCCCCTTATACCAAACAGAACTGCCCATAAAAGATGACTCTGTCAGACAGTGCAACCACCCGCCTGAGCCATAAGGGATTTTAATCATGTATTAGATGCATCATGTGCCATTGCCTGAACATTTGTAGTGCATTTACTGTAGTGTTAAATGGGAAATGCAGCTAATTGCCATTTTCCTCCATGCATCTGAACTGCCATGTTTTTCTACTGCACCGTGTGTCGTGTTAGTGCTCAGCAACTGTCATTAACTGTGTGCGATGTAGAAAAAGCCAGTCTAGGCTTAAGGTTATCCTGTAGGAGGAAGTGCAGGGACTTTATGTTGATTCTCTGTCCAGTTGAGTGCAAGAATGACATTGTGGCCCTTTGACTCCGCGGGCCGGGGCCTCACTAACTCTCGGCAGAACTTCCTGGCATAGGAAGTGCCGGGATCACAATCGCTCCACTGCTGACAAACACTATCGCCCATGGCTGATTAACACTAGCTGTTGCTGAGATTACCATTACCCTAAAATAGTGTAGATTGGTATTAACTTACAGACCGTGAACGGGCGTATGTAGTATGTTCAAATCCCCCCTTTTCTGCTGCTCTGCAGCTGCTAATGAATCATTGCCAATTTGCCCACCATTTCTTTTTGGAATAAGAAAAAAGCGTAATGTTCCGTGGCTGGATCCTAGTTTCTATAAAAGCCATTTCAGAATTTCTCCTGTAGTTTTATACTATTAATACGACCGGCTTATTGTGTTGTTCTTGGCATCACATCTCTCTCTCTCTTCTCTTCTCCATGCCCCTTCCTCTACCCTTTCCACTTCTCCACTCTCTCTCTCTTTCTCTCTCCAC
>OOFE01012698.1:55626-67727 GCA_900323365.1 Monocentris japonica | reverse complement strand
ATTGGGAACCCTGATCTATTCTCGCTCTGGTTGTTCTGAAATAAAATGATCAAGCTATCAACAGGCTTTGACACTTTCAACTTGACTTTGACAACACACACACACACACACAAAAATGTGTTATTTGTATCACTATATTTTTGAGGACCTTCCATCAGTATTCATAAAAACATAAATAAACATATGTAAAAAATAAAATGAATAGAAATCCAGAAATAAATATATAAATAAATAAGTAATACAATGCATTAACAAGAAAAAATCTATATAGTTATTTATTTCCCCATTTATTTATTTCTGGATTTCTTCATTCTGTTATAATGCAGCTGCGTCAGTCAAACACATATGGATGCTACCACTTCAGAGAACAACGATGCTTCCCCTGATTATCTTCGTTTCCCTGCAGAGACAATAATCAATAATCAGTCTGCTGCTCGCTGTTACCGACACAGAGGTCGACCCCTTAGTTCTTGGGAATTTGGAAGAAGTTTCTACACAACTGCTCCTCAACTCATAGATACACGTGGTTGGACGCCCCTCACATCCAACTTCCATTGACACAAATGGATCTTACTTATTAGCTTTGTGAACAGTTGCAGACTGAAATACATGAGAAGGGACAGAAATGAATGAGGAAATGACTACCATTATTTTACTCATGTATTTCTTGAATTATGTTTTATTTTGCTGCATATTATTTGATAGATTTATTTATTTATTGTTTCTTCATTTCTACATATGGCCGATTCTGTCCTCCATACTAAGCCGACCCTTAACTGTCACCACTACTTGCCTAACTTTAACCTAAGCCGTAAACCCTAGTCCACATCCTAAACTAGAAACTTTAAGAAATGAGGCCCGGCTTCACACTGGAGGATTTTCTTCATCTGTCTATCTTTGTGAGGACATTTGGTCCAAATAAGGATAGTACAAGAACACACAGACGCACTTACACACACACATACACACACACACACACACACACAACACACACAGAAACAGAAGTCAGTACCATTGTGACTGTGTTTGGGAACATAGAGACATGGCTTTATAAAACATAAACCAGCTGACAGGCTCAATGGTTGAGGGTTTGTTGTGTTGCAAACAGGATAACATATTTTCAGAGTGAACTGGTTTTGCCAGCCTGCCCTGTGGATAGCATTCCAGCAGGGCAAACCAGGATGACTGTGTCGGAACATACCTTGGTAAACAGGCAATCAGCACAAACTGACAGCTCTCACCAAGACAACATAATCCTGTCAGCTGACTGGAGATATTTCAAATACGTTGTACAGGTTGTCACCAAGGATCCCCTACTGTACAATAGATTGTAGTTTCAAATGAAAATTGTAATAATGTGGTTTACTAGAATTTGCAGAGTGAACTCAAAAATAGTTTGCAAGTGAATGAAGCTATTTGTCCATATCCATACATCCAGCCCAAGGTTACATATCTGGATAGAGCTGAGCTGTGCAGTCTGTCTGTCTGCCACATAATGTCACCAGTCTGCCTACAATCTTCATGTGTCCCCGCATTCATGTACATACACACACACACACACACACAAACACACCGGTGTATAAACACATACATATACACACTCCTTCAGTTGCAAGCTCTGGTACATAGCCTGGAGTCAGTTTAAAGCACATGCTGAGTTTACCGCAGAATTGTCTCATGACCACAAAAGGCTAAAAGCTAAAAGTATGTTGGTGTTGTTTCTATGGTTAGAAACAAACCAGCATGCGGGTTTAAACACAAAGCCACCCAGATACAATCAAACTCTCTCTTTGCTTTTCTAACACATACATTTCCTGCATACTTCCTGTTTTGCCCCCAGGTAATTGTGTGAAGGAATGGGTCTTGACTCACTTCCTATTTAACACTGAAACACTAGACTATCCACCATTTCCTCTGTCCTAGACGAGAAGCCAGTGCAGAGGACTGTGGCCATGTGATCTAAGCCCGCAATCTCTATCTATGCTACAGTGTGGAGCAGTGTTTCAGGAGGCCAGTGAGTCGCAGGGACAGCTGTCTTGGTCCTTAGCAGATAGAAGGAGTACTGTTCTCTCACTCTGCATGACGGCTGATAATCAGTGCTTTGTTATTAGCCAAGAAAAGACTGATTGAATTACGGCGTCAAACAGAATTGATGGACCAACTGCCATGAGCTATTAATTGACCTTAAGTCATATATGGTTTTCGCCAACTGGTGTATCCTTCCACACTTATGTTAGATGCTCTGTAGTTTGCCACGCCATCTAAGCATCTTTCTATTGGATATAAAAAAATAAACAAATTGTAAGTCATTGCATCACAGATTTCCCATGCAGGGCCTCACTACCAACAGAGAGAAAATGCAGACAAGCAAGATTGTCTAGTACGCGTCAGACCAGTTTCAGGATCGAGTTACGACCTCCTGAGTTTCTGATTGTTTGTATACTGTACAACTCTTACTCAAAATCTAATCGTCCGTCTGTTCAGCCTATAAGCCCATTAACCATTTACACTTTAACATATTGCTTGTGTATTGTCCTCTGGGAGACATTTGTGCTTCACACCTCTGTTGGTCATACCGATGTTTTCATCTGCTGTCTGCTGTCCTTCAAACACACATTCCAGACAAGAATGTCATAACTCTCCTCTACCAAGGTGTAGGTAGTCCTTGGTGTAAGTGGGAACAAAATGATCTAAGTGAGAGTCTGAGAGCAAAACATGTAGCAAAACACACACACACATACACATTATATACACTTGTTATACTGTAGTACATTTGCTTCAGAGTTAAAATATCTTAAGATTACAGTTTCAGGTCTGTGGCTAAAATTAACTGAGATTCAACTAAAATTGATCAATGAGCTGTAAGTATTTAGCAATTCAAATATAATTTCATGTTCGTGTGAAGCATCAATGCTGGTTTGTTCACAGTGGTGCCTAATTGTACTGCATGGCAGCAGCATCAAGGATTTTGCCCAGGTCTCAATCTCTGTGAAATCATGGGTGGTAATTTAGGGCAGCTAGTTTCTTTCAGCAAACTTTTCACTTGCAAAATAGATCTCAGATAAACCCTGCAAACCAGTTTGTATATTTCACCATGCCCATCCTGGTAAACAGCTGTTGAGGTGACAGCAGCAACAGGATGTCTAACAGCATCAGATGTCTGTCAAAGTAAAACCGCACATATGCTTTGCAGCTCAGCTTCAGCCTGCACTGCAACTCTCTATCAACTAATCCACAGCAAATTGTGCAGACACCTTGACTATAGGGACATAAGATGAATAGCTGAGTGAAGGAGCCAGATGTTTCTCTGTCAAAGGCTGTGTTTAAAGTGTGAAGGATAGTATAGTTGAAAAAACTAAAAGTTACACCAAATCACACCAGATATACAGGAAGAACTACAGATTAAAAGATTAGGTGGTGGCAATGGGTGAGGGCGGTTACCTGTCTTTGGCTTTGGTCGCTTGGACTCAGCATTTCCCCCCTCTCTCTCTAATTTCTCCTCACGCTCTTTCCACCGCCGCACCTGTTCCTGGCGCATTTTCAGGAACAGGGTCTTCTTCTGGTCCTCATTCAGGGCGTTAAGCACATCAGGATCGATGTACATGTCCTTCAGAATCTGCTGCAGCATGTTGGCGGCTGGATGGGGGGTAAACTAGGTACCACCTGGCCAAGCTTTGGGGGAGGAGGCACTGTCCTTAGGCCAACAGCTTCTTGAGGTGGATAGTTGATTTAAAGTCCAATGTCATCAGAGGAGGATATTCACAGCTTCCTCATCCATAAATCACGCTTACTTACACACATATGAACACTTTGTGAATCAAGGCACGCACTCATAATCACACACACACACATACACACACACATACATTCACACACACTCACGCACACACATAGGCACACATACATACACTCACACACACACACACACATACACACAGACAAAATCCTGTTTGTGTCCTGTGTTGTACTGATATTTCCTCCTCCCTCCTTAGACGTCAGTTTCCTTTGACTTTGGAGGCCATCGTCGGGACACTACAAGAAAAAAAATGACAAAGATGATGATAGGTTGATAAGTTCTCCATAAACTTCTCTCTCACACAAAGTTGGATTGTCCCATATGCTACATGCAGAAAGTTTCTTTTCCACTCGTTCCGTTTTAAATCCTTTTCCAGTCAGTTATGTTGTTCCTCCCTGTTAGAATACGGAAGAGCTCTTTCCAAACTGTCAGTGTACAGAGAGACTCAGAATGGGAGGAGATTCTCAAGGAATGGGACTGTTTCTGTCATCAGTGGCCCACCTCCCTCCTTCTCCTCCACACACATCCCTTTCCAACCCCCGTTCCTTTTTTTCCCCTCAAACCCCCCAGAGATAGCGGCTCCATTTTAATGTTGTCATTTGTTGGTTGTAACAAATCAACGGGGTCATAGCCCAGGATAGCATGAGACAGTTTCTAGCTAACAAGAGGACTGAATGGACTCCTCCAATCACAGTGGGTAGACTAACAATGGCTACCCTCCACTTGGAGGGAAAGAAAGGTTGTCTAAGACTGAGAACTATAACACTGGTGGAGAACAGATTGGTCTCTACTGAGCACATTGTAGGGTACAAAGAAATAAAGCAGGAAACGGGAACAACAAAAGGGAGAAAGTGAGTGATACACAACAAAGGGGGAAGTGTGAGAGAAGGGTAGAATTTTCTAAAGAAGGAAGTACTCACAGTGGGGATGCAGACAGCCGTTCCACAGCAGAGTATGCTAACTAAGCTGGAGAGTGCTTGTGGGTCCTCCTTGTCTTTGTGTGTATGACTGAGCTGATGACATCACAGCATTCCAACTCTCTCGCTCTCCCTCTCTCTCTCTCTCTCTTTCCCGGTGACGAACACACACACACACACACACACACATTAATTGGTTTCAAAAAAAGGAAGAAAGAAATTCAGGAAGCTGAACTCAGACATAAAAGAAGTTGTAAAAGAATGACATGTTGGAGAGAGAGAGAGAGCTAGAGAGAGAGTGAGAGAGAGAGCTAGAGAGAGAGAGAGAGAGAAAACATTGTCTTGGGCAGAGATTTTAATCTAAACTCTCAACCGCTTAATCACAAAAACAAACAAACCCTAGATCGGAAGTTCCTCTCCCAGTCTTGTCATTTTTAAATCAATAATGAAATACCATGTTACCCACTGAACACGACTGGAATTGTATAATAGTGGATTGAATTGTATCTACAGAGCTAAATATCTTATTTAATATAAATGCACAAACTGCTATCATTTAATTCTAAAAACACTTATGATAGTTACCAATTGTGAAATGGAAATGACGCATTTATGTCCCAATTTCTAGACATCAATTAGTGAATACACAGTCCCTGAAGCTAATTTCTTCATTTTATTTATTTTTTTGCCACTGGTATGCACTAACCTGTATATTATTTATATAACCTGTATATTTCTTATATTCTTGATATTTTGTAGTTTGTACATTGTATATTGCTGTGTGCTTCTTTCTGGCTACTTTGTACATACGCTGCTGCATAACTGCAATTTCCCCTTGGGGACAATAAAGAGCCATCTTATCTTATCTTCACACATACACATAACTGTTCCTATCCAATCCAAACATTTTGAATGACAGAACTCTTGATATAATGTCTGATAGTGTGACAATGAAACACAAACCCAAACATAGTGTAATGCTATAAAAGGTTTGTTTTTGGTTGGAAACATACGGGGCCAAGTATTTATAAATGAATCATGAAGCTCTGTTATATTGTCTATGTGTCTTGTGGTGTTTTTTTTAAGCACCTATCTTGTCTGTTAATTCTACCACAGTCAAGTCAAAGGCAAATTTCTGTTCTGGGAACAGTTTAACTCATGTCTTAACTCATACTTCATTTTGTGTCACCATGTGACCTGCCCCATGATACTTCCCCAGTACTTTTGTTCCTTCAAAGTTCATGAATACCATTTCTGATGTGTGTTTGGCATAGTTCTAATTGTGTTGAAATACTGCATGAACCCAGCTAGCGCTGAGCCTCCTATTTATAAGTAAACAGCACCCTCTAGTGGCTAAAAAGAGGATGGCCTACTATAACTTGCGTCATCATAATGTCCATCCATAACTGCATTCAAATATAATATAGTATGTAACATAGTATACATGCTATGAGTATAGCAAATGGAAATAAAATTACAGTAAAATTACAGTAAAGGCAACATATGCTGCTGCCATGGATCAATCACACGCGATCACACACGCACACACACACACACACACACACACACACACACACACACACACACACACACACACACACACAAACACACAGCTAAAGAAGGTAACAAGGGTTTGACAGGTGCTATCAAGACCCTGCATGGGCTGTTAAGATCTCTCAAATCTCTCTCAAAAAGATGGCCCGGTTCAAGCAGTAATCAAATATATTTGCTATTACATAGTTTTCTCAGGAGAACATCTCAGCTGTGAGTGTTGTAGCTGGATGACACCTAAACCTGCTATATTTATCTTCACCAGCAACCTTCCTGCCAGCTATTACTGCTGTTGTGGTACTTGCTGCCAAGACTGGCAAACTGTTATGATGGACCATAAAGCATTTGCTTATTCTTCATACAATTCTTTATACAAGACACCATGCTGTCACATCAATAGTCTTGCTCTCACTAAATACAATATATCACCAGTCCTGCTGATTTACAGCAGTGGTATCAAAGCTGTGATGACCCAAACCAAACCTCAATATGGGTCCTTAGATTAAGTGCAAGTCAGACTCCAAATTGTCATCTGGGCTGGAGTCCATCTCAATTTAGCACATCCTCTTCCCTTTTTTCTCTCTTCTCCCCAGCCAACAGCATGGCCTAGTGGCTGAAGAGACTGTCCCTCAACCAGACAGCTGAGGTTTAAGCCCCGTATCAGAAAACATCTGCCCTGCTGAAATGTGCAGGGTCTTGACTTGCTCAAGGCCTCCTTTCCTCCTTTCTGACCGCCCAGAAAGGAGATGGGGAAAAAAGAAAATTCCTACAGGGATCAATTTAAAGGAGCCCTCTGGTAACAGTTTTCTGATGTAAGCCCTTCTAACAAAAGCTAGGTGGTCGAGGGGAAGGGTACAGGCCGTTTAAAGTGGAACGATCCTCTTAACTTTGATGGCCCTGGAAACTCCCTTTGTAATAGAAACTGAGCAATGTTTTGAGACCCATAAGCAACACCGAGGCTGAACGATATTTTTGGCCTATTTATAACATTTAGAATTACAATAACTTCTATGCAACCATTACACCTTATTACTGCGCACCAAACAAACGACTGATGTCAAAATACAAAAGGCATCTAACTAAAATAGTAACCTACATACTAAACCTGGTGACCTGCTTACATGTGCATGCAGTTTTTCTCTGGCATTGACTTGTTTGTCTTGATGAGCAATGTGGCTCCTTCACCTCTCATAGGCTGATACAATTTCTCAGCTGCCATTTTTTCTGGGTATTGTGGAGACTTTCCCCTCAAACAAAGTGATTGATGAGGAGAAGGCATTTGACTTTTAACCCAATCCCAGCTCTGGACTTGATCTGAGGCCTGCATGGCCTTGACACAGTAGGATACTGCAGATCCTTGAAAGGTTTATATCATTTGTTTCCCTCTACACCTCTCTTTCTGTTTACATGTAGGTGTCTGCGAGAGACTGCTTTGATAATCATTTGATAAAGAGAGCCTCAGAGGATCAGAAAATTCACACCTCCAACACTTAGAGAACACGCAGGTTCTGCTGGGTCTTGATCGATAAGCTCTCAAAGGAACATTTCTTTTGTGTCAAATAACCAATAAAAAAATACTGTGTAATTCCAAAAGTTATAAGCTCACAGACGACAAGCGCTTATACACGGTTGATTACAAACTGCAGTCAGGATGAACAGAGGGCAAAGTAATGCTTTATTTTACAGCCTGGTTTAACACATACTTATGTAGAAATCTCAAAGAAAGATAGGCGTTATCAGGTACTTCATCGCAAAGAGTGCATTTTAAAGGCTGTAAAATTAAGCTTAATCACAAGTATGGTGAAGATGTAAAACATTTTCAGTTTCAAGGAAGCAGTTCGAATTAGTATCAATGCAAGTCTACAGTCATTAGAATTTTTTAAACAGTCTTCATCAAAACTAAACATACTCTTCATCTGTCAGTGAATTGCAGACATTTTGGATGTTTTTTTCTGTTTAACAAGAAAAGAAACAACATGAAAAACACATACATTTTGAACGTAGATTTTCCCTCATGGGTAAATTAAATTTATTTATTTTTTAATTTGTAAATGTACATAAATTATATTTAATGCATCAAAACCAAATGTGTAAATCAAATACCCTCTTTTAAAAAGGAGGCAACATAAGAGAAAATGACATTCTTTCTTGAGATCATTTGAAACAAGTATTGGTCAGGCATTTCATTAACCCGGGAAAGCAAAGTCCTACACACAACAACCACTGAAGACAGTTCACCATACACCTTGATGAGGACTGGACCGAAGCACCTTTTCTTCGCTGAAAGCTAAAATGGAGATTTCGCTGAATGCTTTATGGGGCTTTTCCTTTTCACCGAAACTCAGTTATATATTCAGTCTCCTGTCAACTACGCATAAACCATGTTTCTCCTTTCCCTAGTTGGATATTAGTGGCTAACTTGGTGACATTGTTCTATTTCAAGTTAAAATACTTATGTGAACTGCTCTGCCCATCAGATTGCTAGGACCTTGGTTTACTATACTTATTTTCCTCCCAGCTGGAGCTTTGAGTGCAAATAAAGGCATACAACGTCTTCATGAGAAATACACATGGAATTCAGCCGCATGCTTTCAAATAGTAATCATATATTTAATTGATATACATATATTGCCACCATTGGCACATACGATATTGCACACAGTGATGAAATGTTGCACAGAAAAAATAGATATTTTTTGTGGGCGAAAACATTCCAAAATTACAAATAATGTGGAATAACGCTGAAAAGGTAAAACAAAGCAAAACAAAAAACAAAACAAGACATGCTTGCTACTCCCCATTAATTGAGCGACTTACAAGTTACACTTTACTACCCAAGCCATAGAACTAGCATTTCAAGGGGGCTCCAACAAGAATTTCAATTCATTTCAGGCCACAGCAATGTTCCCAATCAGCCCCTGCTCTCCCTGCGAACGCACTTGGCTTGTGAAGAGCCAACTCTTCTGCATCATCTTGCATCTAGGTGACCACCCCCTTCCATGTTTACATGTAGGCCGATACCTGGATGGCTGGGGGGATGGGGATGGCAATGAGGTTAGGGAAAGAAGGAAGGGAGCAGAAAAAAGTTAAGAATTCTGCTCCTATTTTTCTAGAGTTCGTAACGAACCCTTTTAGCACCACGAGTTGTGTGCTAGCACACAAGGGGGCTGAGACAAAAAAAAAAAACATTTAAAAAAGCAATAAGAAGAACCAAAACTGCGATCCATAGCACCAGGCCAGCGTGTAAGCATGCGGAGTGTGTAAGGCACCAGGTTGTTTATATGCTGAAGAGGATGCTCCCAATCAGGTATCATTTAGGCTATACCAGAGGCTCCAAAAATAGGTGGTCAACGACAGTCTAGTCTGCTGGTTTCCAGTCATTCTAAACATGGGAGCAATCATTTAATTCAATGCTGAGGTAAATCTGCCATTATCTGATTGTTGCCAGTTTGTCTGGAATTAGCTGACAGAGTTTATAAAACTGCTATCACACATCTATGAGATGCGATTGAACTGGATATTAACCAGTCGTTTTCTGTGCGGCAGCCCAAATATTTACAATTAGACCAAAAGGGAAACGCTTCATCCAAGGTTGATATTTGGCCTTACAAATCTAAGGGCTATAAACTGGGTGAGTATGTGTCCAAAATAGCCCCACTAAACTTCACACCTTAAGATCTTGTCAGAATGTCCATCTTTTGACATTGAACTGGAGTTCCATCAACAAGTGAATTAAACCCAGGTCTCCCTGACTTTAACCAGTTGCATTTACCATTACTCAGTGGCCATCCTCATAGTGTGATGGTGATGTTATGATTACAGTTCACAAGGTCGCTCCTTGAACAATCATGCTTTCAAACCACTTCCATTACTATACACCATGCCTTTGGATGAAATCACTCAGTACTCAAACTTGAGTTTGGTATAGTAGAGTATAGGCAAGTAAAAATATGTATGGAAGGGTCCTTAAGCCAATATTTTGGGAGACCAACATCAATCTATCCTTGTGCAGGTAAACATGCAGCAATAGCACTCCTTGGCACCATTTGGACTTTATGACTTTACAGGTCCACAAAATGTTTGTTTTCTGTCTCAAATGTACTAACCAATAATGCTATGCTTATTATTGTCTGTATTTTCAGACCACTAAGCCAATCAACAAAGGACATGTTGAGTGTTTGTCTTGTTAAGCAGTCTATGTTACAAATATTCAATTCAGGCCATTTGCTACATGTTGTCACTGCACTTGCTCTATCGAATACACGTTGAGTACCTTTAAAACAAACACATTGCATAACAACGAGACACAAAGGTAGTCTATATTATACCCATCTGCATGGCAACAATTTCATTTGAAACAAAAATTACAATATTAATATTTCTTTGAATGCCTCTGGCAAATATCATCATGTCAAGATCCATTGACAAGTTCAATATATTTGATTTTTATGCAATGCATATTGCCCAACATAGAGCACTTATTTCATTTCATGAAAATGCCTATATGTTCCTTTTATACTGCATGACATCTAACCAGTTTCCAAAGCAGGCCTAGCCCTCATATGATTTATGTGTAAACACATCTCTACTCACAGGTAAAGGTAAATAGGATGGCAAGTACACTGTGACAACCTTTTACAAAGTTTTTCAATTTTGGTTTAAAAATTAAAATATCTGATTTGTGCTGAAGTCATTAGCTCACATGAAAAGGACTTTTTTTTCCTCAGAACTCGGCAATAATTCCATTTGAACATTGCAAACACTTTTTATAATAGCTTTGACTGGTAAAAAAGTTCTCTGTTCATAAGGGACATAAACACTCAGTTCAATATTGTTTGTTGTCAAGTAGGAAACAATGTTCAAATATAATGTTATTACTTTGTTTAGCAGCCTGTTACTGTATTAATGGTAGATAAGTGGGGTAACATCCAGCGATGAGTGACAACATGTCATATCTGTCAGTTTGTGGAGGTTTCTTTATATTGTGGGTGATGCTCCCTTGGAGTTAAACCATTACAGTTAAATCTTTAGATTTCTTTCTTTATACAGTAGAGTTTTAATTATATTTCTCTTTTGTTATTTTTATTACTTTTGTATGTTTTTTGCTCTATATATATCAATCCTCGTCTCCATCATCTGCCTGCATCTCCTCTTGTTGCTGCAGCTCGCATGCCCTTTTCTCCCGCTGTTTCTCCTGGATCTTCTTCATCTCGTCGGCATATTTACAGAAAGTATTCCCAAATTTGGACCACACTTTGTAGGGTACCGTAATTGAGTTGCGGTACGTTGGCTTCACCTCGCTTACCCTCATGAACACTCCATACTTATTGGATCCGACGTCGAAGAAAAAGCGTTTGTTGTCTACAGTCAAGGATGACCCTTCGGGCAACTCTGCAGGTTCGTCCTCTACACCGTAATCGTCAATAAGTTTAGCCAAAGCGTCACGAAACTCAATTAGTCCCTGGGCAGGCAGAGCGATCGTCTGGCCTTGTGTGGATCCCAAACCGGGCCCCCGGTTAACGGTCTGTCGAATCCTCAGAAACCGTCCCCTCTGGTTCTCTTTCAGATCCATGTAGTATTTCCGATTTTCCCTGACCAAGAACTCGCTTTTAAGTGCTCGCCTGGGCTCGTCTTGTACAATGTCCGGATTGCTTGGACCTAGCTGCGCATAATGTTCGATGAAGTCCCCTAAGTAGTCACGGAACTCGACTGCCACGGACATGGAGAGAGTGAGGCGGCTCTTGTTTCCCCCGGCCCCGACTTCTGCTATCTTTAAGAAGCGGCCTTTCGCATTCTGTTTTACGTCCAAATAGAAGCGTTTGTTTTGTATGTCAACC
>OOFE01012698.1:29668-55583 GCA_900323365.1 Monocentris japonica | reverse complement strand
CCCGGAAGCCGAGCCCGCCCCTCCAGTCGCTAGGTGCATGGAACCGATGCCTGGGCCCGTGGCTGCTCCTCCCTGCTCACTTCCACTGTCTCTGTCCGCCATGATGCTGCCTGCCTGCCTTCTCCCTCTGTCTGCTGCAACCCACAGCCAGCCAGCCACGCCGGAGCTCTCGCGAGATCTACACAGAGAAATAGAAGTGGGGAAACATTGCGGGCTGTATTCTACGGCACGGTGACATGAGCTGTCAATAATTGCCGAACGGATGATCGCCAGATTTTAGTCTGTTTAAGATTTCGATTAGTCGCCACAATTTCTGAGACTTAAACCGTGATGCTGCCCGAAATGTTATTGACCTACTTTCTATTTAAAATTTTGGTATTACGTTGAAATCCCTTCCAGCACCTTTCTTAAGTACATCGTGCGTAAAGATGTGCGTATAAAATGTGGTTAAGCCTAGTAACTTACTGCAATTAACACTTCCTTTCAGTGGGGGCATCAACTGAAAACAATGTCTAAGTCGGGAACAAGTCCCCTTCATGTCTGTGAAATCAGCCGTAGCCCAGGTGGCTTGGTCTGAACTTTGTATTGAGATAGGGTGGCTGTCATCCTTTTTTTTGCCACCTTGAACAAATATTCCATCTTAAATGCATGGATGTTGTCAAATGTAGTAGGCTCATGCTATTTTTCTCTTACAAACAGCAACATATCTTTAATTTTATGTGCCAGGGTCGGATATAGGCCTAGTCACCCAACATAGCTTATTTGTTGTATTGTTACCCTGCATGAGTTTAGTTAGATGATTGAAACTACCTCTTATGTGTCTAAAATAATATAATGTGTTTCCTAACAGACCTATAGGCCTATATCGTGGTTCAGTTACGCTATAAGCGGCAGAGTAGCTTTCAGTGAGAGTTTTGTTTAATATAAAATGTGTAAATAATTAAAAATAGTTTCTCGTCTGTAATTTTGAGAAATTCAATATTTAATTGTAGCATTCTAGCTGTTGTATTCGTAGCCGTCTTGTCGATAGCGGTCGAAGTACTCAGTCAGCTCCTTTAAATAAATATTACATTTAATCGTAATTGGTCACTCTTTCGTTTAGCACTAGTGTTCCCTGTTGTTGACACTTTATCTACAGTAATTAATCTTCCTCCTCGCAAGCTGTTCTTGTCCACCTGGACCCATATCTGATTTATTATCGCCCCAGAACTGCTACTTAAATTATCTATCTTCTATGTCTTTTTAACTCTTATGTGTTTCTTGAATCATTACCCTAGATTTATCCCTGCACATCATCACTGAGCGCTTTGACAGCACTTTAATTTCTAATATAAATCTTGAACAACTTTGAGAATTAAAGCCTATATCATATAGGAACACTATAGAAAACAATATAATATTGTTGTATGATTTTCTTTTTTTATTTTAAAAGTTTAAAATTCGGAAATAATGGCAACGAATTTTTGCATGGGCTTATTTAAACTACATTGTATTCCCATATGTAAACCTATTGTAAGTCTGTTTTTCTTTTATTTCAAAAAGGCCTTAAAAAGGTGGGAAAATAACATTCAGCCAATTAAAATCGAATTAAAATATTTACATGAGTGAAGACGTTAAAATGTCTACATTATATGTGCAAAGTTTCAGCCAGTTATGTAAACAACTAACACATTGTTCCAGGATATAGGACTAGTCGCCATCTCGCCATCCTGTAGATGCCGAGGCCTATTATAAGCAGGTACTCCTTCTCCCCTTTTAGCTCGATAATGCGTGGTGATTATTTTCATATAAACATAGTATACTTCTTGTAGGCTATGCCATTTTATGTCAGTAAATAAACCTACGATGTCGACGTGGGCTGCAGGCCTAATAAAAATAGACCCAGGCTACGAGCTAAACTCTGTTTAAATTGGACGTTCAATTGATTCTTGAATATTCGTTTACAATGTAAAAAATGTCCTTCTTAATGAGTCATTTAATCTGGTATTGAGTCTTAAGATCTTATTTTCATTAAAATAATTGTGAAAAAATCTGCCAATGGAGAGAGAGAATTTTATCTAATGAATGATCTAATGAAAATCAACTTGTTTCAAAATTTGTGTTGAATCATTTTCTTAAATGCCTCGATAGAACTGACGTAATAGGATTAATAACTATGTGACATAAATATCAGTATTTAGAAGGAATTAACATTTTCATTTATTTTGTTGTTGTAAATATTTATTTAGAACAGTGATTTGAAATAAATAGCAAAGCCTTCTGAATTTCATTGGTTCAACCATGACATTACCCTACTGAAAATTAACGAATACACAGCATAATAAAATAAAATAAAATAAAATAAAATAAAATAAACAAGTAGCCTGATGCCATTGGGATATTGAGTCAAGAATCATACAGAATGGTAAAGATGAAGGCATATTTTCCATTCCAAATTTTCTTAATTAATAGGCCTCTGCAATAAAAAAAAAATAAAATAAAAACTGGATTCGGGCTTTAAGACAAAATGTTTTAATGAATTATTAATATAACAACCAATTATAGGCTAGTGCGCAAGATTACCAACATAATAAGCAATATTACACACGCTAAGAACTGCTTTAGTGACTATTCTGTGCAATTCATTTGTGACAATCAGTGCCTAACGTTCATGCAAAATAACGAGTAGGCCAAAAATATCCAGGTCTGTCCAGCATATTCATTCAGTATAAATGATTCTTGTGTGGCGGGGTCGAGATGATGAGCAGGTAGGCCTAAAGGGGATACTAGTTCAATTAGTGGTAATTATACTTTCAGAAAACCAACAGCAACATTATGCCTTTCCCTTAAAAGACCCTAATTCACATAACTTACATAAAAAACGGTGTTTACCCACCCAAATAAAACGGTAGGTAAATTGAATTCAGGTAGGTTTACCCTCCACTACAATTCTGCCAGTCTAACGTGACCCCAATATTGTTATCTCATTGTCAGGCTGGTCGACGTTTGCTTTTATTTTCTCAAACCTCCTGCTGCCATTTCAGCCCGGGATTTACTATTATCATTCTATTTTCTTCCACAGGCATTATTAAAGCAAACGTAAGCTACGATTCACTGTGTTACTCGTTTGTGAAATGCACTTGCTGTTTTTCTTCAGAATACCTTTTCCTCAGATTTAGACTATAGGCCAATTATGTAGGGGTCTGTTTTGGTTGATTAGGGATAGGTTATTGATTCTTAAGGAGTGCTTAGTGAACATATTGAACCTCAGATGAGGCCCAGGTTGCTTTGTTCTCACTGTGTTTCTATTTAGCAGACACAAAAGCCCTAAAACAGCGCATTGGCTATAATCCTCAGACGACCTGTTTCACACCGTCATCTTAGCTCTCGGTTATCCTTTGCCCTAGGCTAAGAAATGTCTCAAGGCTATTTTGTCCCCCGTTTGAATTCATCCAATTTTCCAGTCCAAAATCTCGCCTGGGACACGTTATATTTTGTAATGTTGACTGTGCAGAAGATACCATCTCTGTAAGGTATAGTTTATCAACTGCAGTGCTCCAGCAGACCAAAGATAACCTATCAATTTAATATATTTGCCATCAGTTGGCCTATTTTGCAGAGCCCAAGAATCTGAATCGGTGAAACTACCAGATGAGCTCGGTTCGGCTGTTAGGGCCTCGTCCCGGGTATAGATCACGCATCAATTAGTCAATAGGCTGCTGCCGTGATCACGTCCTGAAGTTTTGCCCTATATCCTCGTGCAGGAATGCTGTGGTGCCAGCCCCACAAAATGCTGCTCCAGTATCTACGTAGGTCAGACGGATTCATACCGAGATATAGGATGTCATGCTTCTGTGGACTCTGGATAGCAATGACACATGCTTGGCCGCACATTAGGATACTTTTAAGGCAGTAGGATAGCAACAATCAGAATGACATGTAAATAAAGCGTCATTCCTCTCATCAAGCAATCGCCCATAGCCTACCTTACCCTGCTCAGTCTGCGGGCGGAGCGCCTTGTAGCCTCTGCGTAGTGTCGCGGAAGACAGACAGACAGACAGACAAGGCAAAAGATAAATGTGAATATGCTCGGAGGCCTTTTTTGTCAACACAGAGGAGTGCTGCTGCTCGCTTCACAAGATGGACCGAAACAGCAAGTCGTGGCACGGAGAGGGACACACGCACAAGTTCAACGCCGCACGCTCCACCTCTGATGTCAACACGCACCGTGGGAACTCAGTAGACACGCGCCTCCCATTGGTGCGTCTTAGGAATTGCAGGTTGACTCCAGGCAGCAACGCTCAGGGCAACATTTTGACCAACTCTAACGGGCAGCAGTGCCTAAGGAGTCACCTCAGAATTGCTACTGGCAGCATCAATATTTGAACCGATTTGTGACCCTGGGTCTCAGCATTGTTATGTTATGGAGTCATAACAGAGGGAAAGACTGTTACATTCATGCTCAAATTCACGAATTGAGGGGCCCAGTAGAACCACAGTGTTGTACTGTTGGCCTTTGAGCAGGGCCAAGTTGGAGGTCACATGCCTTGTGGACACATTGACAGTTCTTGCTCAAGGAGGGCAGACTGCACTCCCCCTGCCCAGATTTCCCCAAAGGATAATTAATACGTTTCCTGCCTATGTCTGATTTTTAAATGCGTATTGAGCACCTTGTTTTATGAGTTTGTAAAAATTCAGCACCACGGAGAGCAGCTAGTAATTTATAACTCGTGGAGGATTTAAACAGGGGTCAAATCACACTGCCTTATTACAAATTTGTAGGAGGACTATGTTGAGAATGAAACATGCCCATCAGTGTTTTAGATTAATTCAGCTGATGCTCTCTGTCACAGTCCAGTATTATATCATATGCACACCTGTTTGCAAATGTTTAGGTGGAAGAGTGGGATTGTAAGACTAAACTGGAAAGTGATAATAGAATTGTTTTGGTGCACTGCAAGCACATTTTATTGGACATTGGAAATGATTATGAACACTTATTTTTCCATGTTAGTACATTTCGGCTATTTGGTATAGAGCAACATGTACAAGTATGTGTGTCAAATCGCCTACAAATGCACTGTGGTCAGCAGATGTCGCCCTTTGTGAAAGCTTTTAGCACAACATCCTGTATCCGCATTCTATTTGGCACTTAGGCCACACCAAATCGTGCATTTAAAATCAAAACTTGACATAGCCCCAGTCACTGATGGCAAACAAACGTGGTAATAGGCCTAGCTGAAATTCTCTCTGTAGCCCCACCAAGTCCTCTTTTAAAGTCCCCCGAATGCAACAGTCTGCTTTATCATGTGAAGGAATTATTTCATAAAAAGCAAAACGAAGAGCAACACCCTGTCTGCATTCCCCCTTGTTCAATGGTTAGAATCGTCATTCTCTCTTTTGAAAGCCAGTTGCAGCTGTTGCAGCTGTATGGATTTGATGCGGCGCCTCAACATCAGTTTTTTTCAGAGGCAGAGCAGCGAATGTGACCTGAATGCAGGGCATGACTTAATGGGATGAGACGCAAAACTCATTCAAAACAGTCTCTTGATGAATCTGTGAAATGCTTTCGCAGCCTTAGTCATCGCAGCCTTATGATTTCTCTAGGCCTACTGAACTGTATGCGGCTGCATTTTCAATGTGAACCTTTTTCTTTTTTGGAGTAATGCCTTGGCTACTGTAAGATGCGATTCTGAGGAGGGACAGTCATGGATTTCGGCTTTCATTTGCTCCATTTTACCGTGAGATCGCCGCTGATAAAACACCATGGAGTGATTGACATACACTAACTGGGTTTGGGAGTGAGGAGATCGACCCTTGGTCCATCGGCAGCCTGTATCTCAGTGCTCCAGTCCTGCGTTTTTGTTGACGGAGCCCCTTGGCAATCGGCATATTTTCTCTCCGTCTGTGGCTAGTGGAGGAGGCGGAGAGAGAGCTGTGGTGGAAGGCGGTGTATTAACGTTATTTTGCCTAGCAAAAATATAGTTTTATGCTTTGGAATGAAACGTGGCTTATGTTTTGCGACCGGACTACAAAACTTGTGGTTCACTGCAGCATTTTTGCGTCTTTTTTCCCGCTGCAGATGATACAGAAAACCATCACAGCTGAGCGGTATCCTACCACTGCAATTTTTGGGCAAAGATAAGAGTGGCGTCGTCTTGCAGTTAAGGCTACTATGGCAGCATAGGGGGCATCTTCTGGAGGGGAGAATCCGCCGATTCCTTGCTTAGCCTATCTACGATGCCTTATTATTAGCAGAAAGCAGTGACTGGATTTTAAACCCAGCGTCATCCCGCGGTTTCCCCGTTTCAAGCTGCTGTTTACCCATTGCAAAATTACTCGAAAAAGCAGCGGATCCCGATGGCATGGACACTTATGCAAGGTCTGCCGCGCTGCCGTGCTACTGGAGCCTATTTGCTGTCTCTTCATTCAACCCAGCTCCATCGCCATCGCCCCACAGCCGAGAGAGCCCTGCCGCAACGCGACCAGCGACCACCGAGCCAAAGCAGGCGGCATGAGGCTTGATTCAGTACATTTATCCATGCTGGTCATCGGGGTCTCATTCGCCTGCTACTCCCCGAGTTTGAATTCCCTGCAGGACCAGGCTTACAAATCCGCCGTGGTGATCGAGGGCAAGGTGCAGTCTGCGCCTCTGAACGTCTCCGCGGAGCCGTACCGTGTGAATGTCAAAGTGCTGGATGTGTGGCCCCTAAACAGCGGGGGTCTGGAGCGAGAACAGCTCGTCACCGTGGGGGAATTTGGATCGGAGGCTCCGTGCACCAAAGTAAAGAGGAACCACAAGTACATTTTTTTCATGGACCCCACTGACGAGCCTTTGGTTTTCAAGGCATCGTTCGCGCCCCTAGACACGAGTGGAAAGAACCTAAAAAAAGATGTTGGGAAGATCTTGTGTGAGGACTGCGGTAAGTTAATTCTTTGTGGATTACCGGTGAAGTCGAACCCGGAAGAACGAATGGCCTAGTCGTGGCCACTGGGCTATGGCTTTTGGTAACTGGCACTCTGGTGAATTGTACTTATAATGGTCACAGCATGGTTTGGAGTCAGTAGGTAACAGATGGGTGCCTAAGGGGCGTCTATGCAGCAATTTTCGACAACTCTCGCAAGCTCCCATAGCCCACATGATCAATCAAACTCTCTCTCTCTCTTTCTCTCTCCCATTCTCTCTCTCCTGAACTGCAATAGACATGCGCCTCGCGCTGTTGCTTGTGAGGAATTGCAGTTTGTCCGAGTCCTGTGCCGAAGTATCTGCATCCTGCAATCAGCAGTGTGGTTGAAACGTTTTACCCATTCAAGTCATACGTATTTCACTTGCTAACTAGTCTCATGTGTAGATTTCTGTTGTCCTAAGAGCCGCGGCGACCTAAACGAGCATCGAGCATTGCACCTCGTGGATCCTAATCAATTTCAGCACCAGGGACAGCGGCCTATATCACCGGGGTCACGTGTGGAAGACTTAGGCGTGGGCGAAATCACGCTACCCTAAGCATATTTGTCAGTGGGCCACATTAAGGCTCATGCTTTAATGCTTTAATGCTTTAATACCCACACAGGCTAGGTTAGTACAAGTGCTTTTTGCACACGTGCACCCTCAATATACGCAGAGGGCTGGGATTATATGCTGTAGTCCAAAACTGGAAATTGATGATGGTGTTGTATTAAATGATCAACTTTACCACCCGACGCTTTGGGTTTTACTCTTTAGCTTGGGGACATTTGTCTGGTGGACTGTAACATTTGCAGGACGGATGTGTGCCCCATTTCCATCTGAAATCTCTAATCTCATGTTCAAGACTAACCGTGCAAGGAGTCTAGGAATACATTTTGGTCAGTAGATGTCGCCCTTAGGGAATGATTTCAAAATCACATCCTGCACATTCTATCTGGTAATTAGTGGGCTAGGCCGGTAATCTGTTTTCAGTATTAAATCTTGGGATATTCACTGACATTGATGACAATCAAATATATTTGATTTTTTTTCAGTAGTCCATAAAATATCTCTCTCTCTCTCTCTCTCTCTCTCTCTCTGTTGTATGTTGTAAGATTCCACAAAGGAAAAGCAAGGCTGAATATTTGTTTATTGAACCTATCAATTACATACAATGCAGCATACTGTGCAGTGCAAGTGTTGGTGCAGTAGGCTGCACACACATACATTCATGCTTATGTGCATGCACACACACATTTTAGGCTAATGCATTTTTGATTTGTTTGAAAAATGGAGGTCTAGAGGACAGACTGACTCCCCTACTTCTCTTGAAGTCATTGGACCTCTTGATGATGGGGCTCTAGGCCCTATCACTAGATTCACAGTCACGTCTCCAGTCTTTTATTTGCACTGGTAAAGGGCACAGGGAGTGTCTTACATGCTTTTCACAGAAGTAAAATAAATACTATATGGCATCACCTTGATTAGAAAGTGTTCCAAACATGCCTCTAAAATTCAAATGCACATTAGGTTATCAGTGTAAAGCCCTGTAACTGACCTTTAAACACATCTCAGTCCTTGTCAAAGAGCCACAAACGTCCCGCAAAGGTCTTCCTGCAGCACAACTTCAAAATGTAAGCCAGTTCTTCTTCTTGAGCTACTCCTCCTATACAACACTTATAGTGAGGAAGGTAGAGCATACATCACACCTTAAATGAAAAAGGTTTCTGCTTTGACTGGGGTGTTTTGGCCTAGAAAGTGACGTGTGCCCTATGGTGCAGCCTTCTTAAATCCGCTTACTACAGCTTGTACTCATGAGACACAAATGCTTCCTTCCCTTCTATATTTTTCCACACTCATCCTGGCTGTTAAACTCACCATCGCAATCAATGAGGTAACACAAAATTAACTTATCCAATGCTTGATTTCGCTGGGCAGACAAACCCACTCCCTTCATTTCTTCTACCACTTTGCAAAACTTGTCAATGATGTGATAAAATTGGCCTGGCCACCTCACTGTGTTATCTGAGAGAGTTACCACACCCACTTCCTGGACCTCTGTGGACCTCTTTCATTTGGTTCACTGAATTTAGCACTGGCAAGGCTGTCTTTGTTTTGCTGACATAGTGCAGGTAGGCCATCGTAGTTGAGGGGCTTCCTGCCCCGACTTGTAACTGTTTCTTCCCTCAACTCCCATATTTCTGACTCTTTTCATGCCGTCTCACATGTAGAAAGATAAACAGTCAGTCCCTTGACATCTTCTTCTCCCTTTGAGCTCTCCACTTCACTCAGTGGGGATTCCAGATCAGCACTGTTTCACTCACAATCTCTCTCCTTCAGATCCAGGTTCCCAAGACCATATCAGTGCAGGCCCATTCTATGGAAACTCCTTGGTGCCTTGGAACCATCAGTGGAGACTATTGTATATAAGGCTTTGTCTGGGTCCTGACATTGAGTCTCTTGGCATCTCTTAACACACCATGAATCTTACTAGGCCTTGAATCCCTCTCTTGCGGAGCTACACAAGCTCCCCAGAGTGAAACGCATGGGACTGGACTTATATAGACTATCAAAACTGGGCAGCTGTTTTCTCCTGGTTCCTAAGGGCGGACTGAAATACAAGCTACCTACAACTCTTCCTCGGGACCTTGCCATTTGGAAGCTCTGGTGTCACATTGTCCATTGCCTTTTGGGTGACCTTTCTTTGCATGAAGTCTGATTCAACTTGGGATTGGTCTGAATCATTACAAGCCATACCTCACATCCACTCCTTACCAGCTTCATTGCTACTGTTGGGTCAAGTCAAGTCAAGGTTGTTTCTATAGCCCTTTATCACAAACAAGCCTCAAAGGACTTTACAGGCCTAATCAGATCAGGCTGATCAATTCATGACACAATCAATTATCAATGAATTATAACAAATAAGATGTTTACAGAATATGATCAGAACAAAAGCACATAAAAACAGATTAACAGGTGGAAGAGGACTGAAAGGATTTAACGAAGTGGAGGACATGGCAAGCCTACATAATCTGCCTAAGGTAACCTGGCTGGCACCACCAGCCTAAGTTGCTTTATGAAGACAAGGAAAAACTCTCAGGAAAACCCTATAGGAGAAAAAAAAGAAGAAACCTTGGGCAGGGCAATTCAAAGAGGCATCCCCCCCACCAGGACAGCTGGGCATGCAATAGATGACAGTGCCAATATAATGCAGGCCATTTAGTTCTGTGTGTGTAGTTCCGTCAAATAGTTCAATATCCTTTTTCAGCCAGGGCCTCTATAGTCAGCAACTTTAAATTTTGGAAGAAAACATCAATCATCTCTACCACTACATTCTCTTTTCCACTCAGAGATGGCTGCAACAATGTGAAGTCTGTACTAATGTATAGGAACTATATTTAATTTATATAGGAAAGAAAGACGAAAGACGAGAAGAAAGACCAGTCAACTACCTGACTACCTACCTGTGTTTTTCCTGCAAGTCCAATACTGGTTTGTTACAGGTAATTGACAATAATGGTAAAATATTATTAGCTCTAAGAAGAGGTTAGGCATATATGTAAAGATTTAATCCAGGTTCACCTGCAATGCTGTCTGAAAATCATTATGAACCTTCTCTTACAATTTCATTGACTTTCTCACAGAATAAAACAATTCACAATGGACCATGTACATTAAAACTGCAGCCACCTGAATTGACATCACCAGGCCCTTCTGCCCTATTCCACAGTGCAATACACACTTTGCATTTGCTCCTCTTGTTGATGCTGATGCACTGTGGGATGGGTATAAAAGAAGAAACAAAGTCAAACCAGGTGGCCGCCATCTTTACACTCCATTTGGTCCATTTGTCACAACAGAAATCTGGTTTTATTCATTATGCTACAGAATGTTTGAGAAAGACAACAATCATACAGAGATCTAGACTGTGACTGGTCTTCCAGGCCTCTTGCATGACAGAAGCTGTTAGCCTCAGGCGATCCTTATCCATCAATCATCTTGCTGGGTTAAGAACTGCCAAATGAGTTGAGAATTTTCCCATCAAGTTAGGGTATCACTTTTATCTTCATTATATTACCAAACTTTGTTGATAATGTGCTGTATTATATGCTCGTACTCCCTTTGTCTCAATTCAAGATTTGAGAGGAGATGTCAGCTGCAGCTTCTGCCTTTATAAGAGTGGAGATGTTTTCATTTGGAAAGTCAGACAACAAAAGAATAGCATTGCTATAATTCAAACTGTGATTTCAAGTATGTCACATCTGCCTTTTAGCCCTTATTATTTGGCGTAAGAATAGTGTTTTTGTCCCTTATGGCTCAGCCTAGATCAAAAGTCTGTGTAATGAAGCTAATGTAGTGGGGTGGCCCCTAGCTTTTTGTCTATCCATAGACCCCATGGAGGAGACCTACATATTAGCATTTTGTGTGTGTGTGTGTGTGTGTGTGAGTGTGTGTGTATGCCTGTCTGTCTGTCTGTCTGTCTGTCTGTCTGTGTGTATGAGCAGGCAGGTGGGCGTGCTGTATCAGTAAAGACAGCAACAATCAGTTCAACACCTACACACAAAAAAGATAATCTGAGTCCAGGAGTCACACATCACCTTAAAACCACCTTCACAGTTGTTATTAACAAATGAGCAAATGAATGAATTATTCTTACATGTGTGTGTCTATGTATGTGGGGCATTTATTGCATGTAAAGCCTGTATAGTTCTTTGATGTAATTTAACACAACAGTGTTGTAATTACTGCATAGCATATCACTGCAAGCAGGTCGCAGCTGCTGCAGTGAGGTGGTAGACAGGCAGAATTTCGCCCATGGCTATCTTTTAGTGAATTGAGAGAGTTCCTTAGAACAGCTACATAGCATAGACCATGAATGACAGCTGTTGATGGATACAGGGTGTTGCTCTTGTTCCACAAGTTTGTCTAGGGGTGGGCCAACATGAATCAACAAGCATCTACAGGTGGCCACTATACTCTAATAGCACACTCAAGGGCAATTCAGCAATTGTTCTTGAGGGTGACGAGGGTGCTCATTCATTGTCCCACCAAGATTTTGGTCATGTATGTGTGTCTGTTTAGATAAGAATAATTGAAACGTGTTGAACTGTCATTGCTCTAGTGTCTCTGGTTCTGTGCTGCCCAGTAATCTCTGTGATGGGCTGGAAGCCAATGAAAGAGATGCAGGCTAGTGAGACTGACCAGCTGGAAGAACGTATTTGTATTGATTGAGGATGTGTGTTTGTGGAGATTGTCTGTCATGTTCCCTGAGTAATGTATGTATACTTTGTGCCCCACTAAATCTCTACTCTACTCTCCAGGCTCTGACAGGATCGCTTGATGTATATTTATAAGCTGTATGGAAAAGAGGGCAGGACCATTTTCAGTAATTGGCCCCACATTCTCCTGTCCTATTATGCACTTTCTCGCAATCACTCAGACCTGTGCTCCCCATTTCAAAAGACATAGAATTATACAAGCTATTATTATGATGGAGTAAGCATTTTAGGTCTCCTCTATTCTGTCTTACAAAAGCCACTATTTTGCAGTGCCAGATGAGTTTTGATAGTTGTGTGATTATTTCAGGTCATGGTTGCTACGTTTTGGCAGTGCACAGCTGATAGAAAACAATGTGTAAGGAGAGTTAATTGGATCCCTGTATCATAATATGAAACCTGAATGATCCTGTAGTGTACGATGTGAAGCTACAATGTATGCATCACCAAAATGGCTTTGATTGTGAGAAAAGTGGTTGTTAAATATGCTGTTGACTTGTTAGTATTCTGAAAGTCTTGAAATATATGTGATGCATTAGTCAGAAAGATGCAGATAATCAAACATATTTGACTTTGTTGACAAAAAGTTTATTTTAGGAGATGAAGAGCAGGAGTCAGAGCAGAATTAATTCCTGATTTATGGAAGTGTGTTCTCTCAGATTTGTTTTGTGGTTGCATTGAAGAGGCTATATTTTGTCTGGTTAGCTATAATGTCAATTCATTCATTTCTTTTGCGCCATGAAGCTGTTAAGAATGATGTGTGTTTGTCGAGGTTTATCAGATGACTGATTCAAGGATGATCTTTAAATTCATGTCCAATCTTAGATCTGCTCCAACATCGGTCTTATCAGCATTTACTTCAAAGCGCTTCACACTCAGCCGTCCTTTTGAATTGCCTCAATCTAGGATTCATGAACATTTTCTATTCAAAATCTTTTTGGCAGACCTTAATTTCTTGAGATCTTAATTTCTTTACTGTATTTAACTATTTTGGTTGCTGTTCCATAAGATGTATGCTGGTAGTGGTAGTGCAATATGACACTAAACTAACTGAAGATGCTTCTCCACAATAGTAAAGATCATTATTTGGGGAAAGGTGATGTGTCTACAAATACATGACATATGTAGTCATTTATATATATTATTGTTCCCAAAATATATATGTATATAGCTATTTTGGGAACAATAATATTTCCCAATTTCCAATTTTTCAAGACTTGAAAATAATGAAATTCATCTTCTATACTTGTCCATTCTTTCCAGACCTGTTTAGGAAACCCTATCAAACAACAGCTAGCTAGCTTAGCTAGCACCACTAACCTAACCTAATCCAAATAGTCCACTTAAGATACCTTACCCATTTATCGTATTACATAACAGTTCTACCTTTAAAAGTCTGATTAGTGCAGTGGGTGATTCTAACTTAAGGAGGGTACAAGCAAGGAGGGTATGGGTATGGCTCATCAATGCAGAAAGTGTGTGATCATGATGCAATGTGATGAGTTTGTAAGAAAGAGGTCAAAAAAAGAACTTAGCTTTGGTCTTTTATTACAATGGTGGAAAGGTGGGTGTGCTACCTTCTGGCAAGATTTCATCACTGCTAATGCAACGAAAGCCCTGGACATAATTGGAACCCAAGTTGTTATCCTGCTCTAATTCTGCTCTAATGTGCTTCACCATAGAACTGAAGTGCTACCACTTTAGCTCTACATGAGCAGTTTAACTACTCTACTGTGAATGATATTTTCCACAATCTCATATGCCTGCCATTTAATTTCACACACACCAAAGCAATGCTTTGCATTATTATAAATTTCCATGCTGTAATACATTATGTTTCAGCACATGGAGACTAGTGGGTTTACTGAAGGTTAGGGTGGATAAGGACTAGGAGAACAATTGTCTGCAATGCCGTGTAATTTAAGGCTTGTAATCACAAATCAATCATAACTTCATAACAATCTCTACATTACTTAAAAGTAGATAATCCCTTTATGATATGATTTGCTTTGATAATTCCCTTTCAATGAGGTGAACATGTTGATATAGTGTTTTTATTGCGGAGGTTGGGGGAGTGACTGTTAAATGTTAAATGGCAGTATTATGTCAGCAGAGGTGGTAAGAAAAGGGTCAGGTCAATTTTACATTTCCATTCCATGCATTTAAGCCATACATATATTTCTTACATTAGTAATAATTTGTATTCTATGTGTTATGCATTAGTAATATGTTATATATTATAATATATTTCTTTATTGCACAGTTAAGGCCCTTTTCAACGTGCAATAATACTCAGTTGAGGCAATTGCACAGCGTATGATGTTATTATGCCTTGTAAACTTTCTGGGCACCAAGGCTCAATTGTAATTCTGGTGTGCCAGAACCGCTCCCTTTTTACCTGCTCTTGGCACTGATCAGACCCACAATCACTTATGCTACTCCTACTACGAGGCTACATTTACCATGTATTCACACGCCACCCTCTACTTTGTAAGACTAGAGAAACGTTGCCCAATTTTAACACACAATTGCCTCATTTTCATGATTCTGGTGTGGAAAGACTGCTGCTGAATCATCCATTAGCAGCCACTGATATACTAGCGTTGCTGCATGTCTCACCTACCGATGCAATGCCATTGGTGCTACGGCTTGCAAACAGCTAGCTCAAATCAGCCATCGGACAGTAGCACAGGCATATGGTTGGCTGCTGGTGGTGTGAATCCAGATTTAAGTTTACACTTAGAACTACAACATCACAACTAATGATCTCCAAAGTCACTCTCAGCATCAATAGACTACTGGGATAGCTGATCCTTCTGTCTTGAATAGTCTGTTTACTCATGAAATGGCATGAAAATTCCTTTTGAAATATCAGAACTATTTCAAAATCAGAAATTTAGTATTTTCAGTGTGACAGGGCAAATGAACATTCTGGGTTTGGTGATGGTATTGTAAACATTCTGATATGTCATGCTTTATCAGCATTAAGTCTTTTGGTGGTTGTGTGTGTTTGTACGAGCATGTATATGCATGCGGACATGGAGCGGCCGCTGCACTAGAGGATCTGAAAATAAAGAGCAGGATAACTGGAGTAATATAGTTCAGTTAGTGGCTAAGTCTACGCAGGCACTAAGAGTCTACCTGGATTTTGGTATGATTATGAGAATACCGTGACTAAGGCATGGGTTATGTAAACATCTTAAAGTCATTGTGTTCCTATGTTACTGAGGTCTTCGGAGTGTTAATAATGTGATATTTAGTTGCATTATTGAAACGATGCTTGTAGGCTACATGTAGTAAATACTGTACTGGGAGTAAACCTATCCATCACGTGTCACAAGTTGCACCACTTGCAACATACCTTGAGGCATGCATTTATTTTATTTTATTTATTTAATATTTATAGCGGCTAACTTTATTTACATCCAGCTTTAATTTCTTGGGTTTCAACACTAGATAAACTGCAGTAAGTAAATTGGAAGGGAACAACAGAAATACAAAGGGACCAACATGACTTCAGTTGAGTTCAGGTGGGAAACAACTGACCTTGCTTGTGGTCTATAGAGGAGGATGCATGTCAGTGTATTCGATCAATAAGATTGCATGAAACTCAGAATCTTAACAAAGCCTTCTTTTGCTATGCATATAAATGGCTGAATCACATTATTTCAGAATCAAGGACAATAATTGGACAATTGTCTGTCACCATAATGCTTTTCAGGTTCCAGTGGCGATGTTTTGAAACAACACTGTAATGAATAACATTTTACCAGGCCCTAAATTGAAATAACATTTTAAAATGTATCATTGCAATGACAGTATTCATAACTCTGTATACAGCTGAGATATTCTTGACTGTATCCCATGCTGCTGTTATTACCTCAAATGGGATACAAGAGTTTATGTAATATTACTTGAATTTGAAATAAGAAACAAGAAGTTCCCCTACTACACAGAATAGCAACTTTATAAGTATTACAGTATTTGGGCTAAAGCCCTGGTGAACACAGTCTTTCCATTGCTTCTGAACATTTTTTCAAATAATGTCTCAGTCTTTTTCATTCCACTGAAGAATGTAGCCTTCACCACAATGAGGCAGTATATGATCAGGATCAGGAAGGGGGAAAAACTACGAAAAGTTGAACAGGATGAGTCCACCGGGAATGCCACAGCAGTTGTTATCCTCTCTTCCCCTGAGGCTGGAGCTATGTCAATAATACTCAAAAGCCCACAGTCACTGCACAGTCCACAGGATTACTGGAGTGCATCTGTTCACTACCATTTTGATTGCACTTTGTCTGTTCACAAAAGGAAGCCAACTTTCCTGTGTAAGACATACAGTATGCTATTATACTGTTAATACTGAAGCAGCTACAACTGGATTTGTGTCATTTTGACTAAACCTGCTGATATGGTATCCCTCAGGGAAAAGAAATCAGAAAGAAATCATGGTCAAATAGATGCCCACAAGTACAGTTGGCCAGTCAATAGTGTAGATGGTATAGTATTACAGTATTACGATAGTATTCCTGGCTGCCACCACTGAATGATCACAAAATACAAAGAATCAGATTCTAACAGCTGTTGATAAAGACTGACAAACCTGCTTCCATAAATACATTTTTCATATTTCACAATTGGTATCCAGTAATGTGAGGTAAGCGTCAACATTACAATACATATTGACAAATCAAGAGAAACACAAAATCAATCTTAAAATGAACCAATGGTCTAAAAACCTGTACCTGTTTTGAAATATGACATCATTTCCCCCCCTAACTCGTCTATTTATGTGTTTATATTGTCCAGATTATATTGTGACTGGTATCCTACTGCTGTGTGAAGGCAGTTTCCCTGCCTTTTTAATCATTCAGCAATGTGCTGCTGTCCTCTTCCGTCACAAACTCCAGCCAGGGCAATATCTAATTAAATATTAAAATCATTTTTCCTGAGCACAGCATGAAAGGTTTGTAGACAATATTAACCCTTCAAAGTCACAAGTAATATCAACATTACAATAAATGGCACGGGGCAGAGCTGTATCTATACAAGACAACATTTCAGTTTTTTCAAGAATTGGCAAATGACATGGGCAATTCCGTTCTTAACCCGGTTACTAAGGTAACCCGGTTCTGGGTCGATGCACGTAAATGTCATAACTCAGTTAGAATAACACAGGTAAGCTCGTACTCCAATGATCAGGCACCCGATTAAGATGCTTGACTCACTCCAAAGTTAGATGGGCTACCGTGGCATGTAAACATCTTATTCCTCTCACCCTTGGTTTTTTGCTGCCTGCCCAAACTCATTCTCGCACGAGGTTATGGGTACATTTTGGTGGATACTTATGATGAAAAGAATATTTGCCTGTGACTTCAGGTTATTTGTCCGGCACATCAAGAAGATCACACACATTACAGTTGGGACCATCATTTTTCCCCCTGTATTGGAAGTGACCTACTACAACATCAATGGATTATGTGAAATAATGAATTGACAAAGGACATGAGCCAAAAACTGAGCAATGTCAGCATTTTCCTTTCAGATGGGCATCGCAAAGCATCACTTAAATAGACCATTACTTACAGTCAGTTTCCACTTGATATAGTATAACAGTATAACAGTTTCTCGTCAAAAAAAGGTGTCTCGCTGACAACCTTGGCAAATTTAGAGAAAAAACCCTGAATCATATTTATTATTCATGGTAAAATTATGATGACGCTTTGTGAAATTAAGCTACATATTTTAGCTAGAAGCTTGGGTAAATGACAAACCAATTTTAAATGTGAAACGCTAACAAAAGCTGCCAAAGTGGCTGGTGTAGCCACATTTTAGGTAACGGGTAGTGTAGAGCAGTATTGTGTATTCCAGCTTACACTCTCTTTCTAGTATGTCTAAATTTACTGGAGTGGTGTGTGTGTGTATCCATATATCTTTGTGTTGGTGTGGTTGGTTGGGTCTGTTTAAAGGTGTGTTTCAGTCAGTGACGTTTGGAGTATACAGCTGTGAGAATTGATTTACTCCAGCATTTTGTCCATGAAAGCTGCTCATCAGCTATTTATTTATAGCTCTGAATGCTTCTTCATTGCAGCAAACCATCTCCTCACCAAGGTGTCAAGCAGATTCACAGGAAGTAGCATGGCACTAAGGGACAGTGGAGGAAATGACCTTTCACTGCAGATTCACTCGCTGGCATTCATTTACTATAGCCTCTCAACCACAGATTCCTTCTCATCATGCACCAATTTCTAGCTCTCTCCTGAATTTAACAACAGATTTGAGCATGTGATGTTACACAGTAATTTGATGATAGGAATGACTGGACATTTTCTCAGCTATGTTGTGGAAATAAAGTGTGTTGTTCCACAACAGGAGCATATTTACCCATACATTCTCAAAGTTGTACCTTTTCAGCTTTTTGAAAATGTACCAAGACCAACCCTGCCCTCTTTTGATCCTGTTACAAGTTGTCTAATGCCTAAGTTCAGTTTCAAAAGATTTCATACAATTTAAGTAATTTTTCTTCCCAGCTGTATGTGCATGCTTGCAAGGATATGGGTGTGTTTATGATTTGGGTAATTGTCAGATTTTTTTGTAACGTGCATTTGCTATAATTCCATGTGTCGGCAAGCATACGCATGTTTTCCTGTGTCAATTGTAAGATGGCTAGTTTCTGAAGCTTGTTTGCATTTGCAGCTATTCAAGCATGGTTAGTGCCATGTAGCCGTGAAAAAAAATCACACACATAGAACTGAGTGTTTGTCCAAAGGTGTAATATAACTGTCAGTAATATATGTCCAGAGAAAGCAGACAGTGTCCATGACAGGAACTTGACTTCAACCAAACGACAGGAAACAAAAGGACCATGGGAAGGGCAACTGTGTTTGTGTGCAGCGTGCCGAAGTGTTGAAAAGAGGGGCTGCCAGCACTCCCGCTGGGCGCCTCCCGGTGTGTTTAAGGGACGTGTCCGGCCATGTTCACCCCACACACACACTACGTATACTGAGAGAAGGATTGTTTCCTCAGGTATGTTGTAGGTGTGGATTGATGTGTGTCTTAACATGAAAAGACTTTAAACAGAATGGAATGACTTGTTAGTCGTGGTTGGAAGTGGACCAAGAGAAAATCATGTTTCCCTACAGTGACAGGGTCTCCTTCTTTTAGGCAGAGGTTTGTGTCAGCAGTGGTGGAGGAACTATGCATTCATAGCAGAATGGAGTTGAATTGCTTAATTCTGTGGTCCATGATTGAGTGTGGCCATCCTGACTGTAACAAAGAGGAGGTGATGACAAAAGATTATAGCATTGCTGGCTCACAAAAGAATAACTCATCAGTAACAACTCACCACAGGCATTCCTAGATATTTATGTATTTTTGGAAGAGACATTTTTCAATGCACCATTAATCCACCATAATATCACTGGATACTTGACACGCACACCCACTACCAACTCTCTCGCTCTGTCTGTTTCTGCCTATCTCTTTTTCAAACCTGTGATGTCATCAAGTTGTAAATTCTGGAAACATGGTGAAAAGCACCAAGGGGGATTTCTTTCATATTCAGAGGGTTGTCTCATAGATGTCTCAAATGAATTGTTAAATTGAGTAGTATTCCTTTTAAATGAATCCTACAGCTGGTTTTGAAAATTATTGAACATTCAGTTATGCTGATGAAAGATAAAAGACATGCATGTGTGTGTGTGTGTGTCTGTCTGTCTGTGAGTACGTCTGAGTATATGTGTGTGTGTGTTTTGGTAGTAAGCCATTACTCTATCCTTTACCCTTGCTTTCTTCTGCCCTTCCACCAGTGCTCATGCTCATTATTGTGTTGCTCTAATCTGGAGGGGACAGGACTGGGTGCAGAAGTGTATTTATCTTCCTGCACAAATAGGCCCTCTTTCCGTCTGGTCCCTGCTCAGCTTGTTGTTGAAAGATAGTGAGCAGCGTAGAGAAAGCTTTAGTATGTGTGTGTGTGTGTGTGTGTCTGCGTGTGTGTGCACATGGGTGCAGTGAACTGAGATGTGTCCCAGCTGGCCCACAGACCAGCACACTAACCATCACCTCACTGCAGCAAATACAGACAAAAGAGGAATATATCTCATCTGTGATATTGATACCCTAAATGAGAGAGCAACATTCCTCACAGAGGTCTGTCGTACTTGTAAAAGCCAGTTAGATCAGTGTTACAGAAAGTCCCTGTAGTGTCAGCTGTGTAGCCCTGTTTCCGCTTTTTTTCGATTGCATCTGTCGGGATGTGTACTTTTGCTACGCATTGTCTAGGCATGTTTCTTCTCATTCCCTTGTTGTCTCCATGACATTAGGCTAGCAAGCATCCAGTTATCATACTGCAAATGGCCATGAGCCAGGAAACCACTGTAGGCAAGCCAGCACTGCAAAACAACACAAAATATACCATGGAAAATAGAAACTTCATGACCCCTTTTAGGTAAATTATGGGCCAAGTGTTTTGACCCCTGCCAATTGCCAGTTAACCTACAGCAATTTTTTGAGTGTCTGGACTATAAACACTGGCAGTGTTGATTCCAGAGTTGAATTAACACTGGCGATTTTGCTGTGTATAGGTTGGCCAGTTTTTTAGGATAGGACTACAGTAACCTTGACATACAGAAACTTGGTTTATTGGTTTATGTAGTGTTATATTATTCCTACATGGCTTTGTGGGCAATGGCTATTACACAATTGGCTAAAACTCAACAATTAGGTTTAAGGCTAAAGCTGCTCTTCCATCACCAAGCTCCTGAAACTGGTGGTGGTTTCCTGTTCAGAACCTGATCAGCTAGCTCTGATCTCCTTCATGGTACTGAGCTTGTCAGTCACTGGCTTGCTTGGCAGTGGATTTAACTGTTCTGTGAGAGAGTTCTGTGTGCCAGTGCTGTCTTTTTGCTGCTGTGAGATGTCCCAACCACAGTCCTGGCTTCCTGTCCGTCATCTTTGGCTTGCCAGAGCACGGTGTGAGCCATCCTGGCACCCTCAACAGGAGCCACACTCTTGCCCACCTATCAAGCTCACTCAATTTGAGACCATCTTGATCTGAGCCTATGTCTCCAAAGCATGCTCCAAGCGTACGCATGCGCAATGGCCTGTTTTCCAGGAAAAGCCTGCATTGGTGAAAAACAAACAAAGAGATAAGCAAGACTCTTGATAAGGCAAAGCTCAGCCCTGAGAGGCAAAAGCAGAAATGCAAATGATTTGACCAAGAAGCAGGTTTCACACAGTGTGAAACTCCTCACAGTTTCCTCATTGTGACATGTTTGTGCTGCTCTCAAAGCACATTCTGGAGATAAAGGACAAGCAGAGAGCGCGTGAGGAATTTGATTTGATGTGAAGAATGCAAAGCAGAGAGCGGATGCATGTATGTTTTCGAAGGGGGCGGCTGCTGATAAGCACGAAAGCTTCCCGTGTTTCCCTTCATGGTAATTGACATTTCTGGAGTTTAAAGTTCATTTGAATGATATAAGTAAAATTCATTGATGGACTGAATACATTTCTTCATTGGTTCATTCAAAACCCCAATATAGATTTGTATCATTCATGGGCTTACACAAAAACAATCTTAAAGGGTAGTACTTACCAGGAAGGAGACCTGGGGACCTTTTAGATCCTGTTCAAAATGCAGGTTCATTGTGTTCCAATGTATGAAAACAATGCAAATACATGTTTATGATTCATTCATTTAAAAGTTTTTGTTTTTTTCTATGCATTCATTCATTTACCTATACCACACTCTCTGTGATTCAGATTGGTGCTTTTATTAAGTTCATTTCTAAATGAAGTACTTTTTAGGTGTATTTAGGTGTATTATATGTAGAAAACGGGTCCATTTTGGATGCATCAATGACTGCGTGTGCTTGTTCTACATGTATTTATATATGGATGCACCTGTGTGTTTGTATGCGTATGTGTATGTGTGTTTGAGGGGGTATGTTTGTATTTGAGTCTGAGAGTGTATACTTTGTCGACCTGAGGACACTTAGATTGAGTGTGTGTTGCTCTCTCTGGTGAGAGGACACATATGTGTTTGTGTGAAGACCTGGTTCCATGTGGGTGTGTGTTTGATAAACTGTGAGAGCATGTGGGAGAGTGTTTGTCTATTCATCTGGGTGAGAGCAGGAGAGAAAGAGCAGAATGAGGAGGTGGATGAGATCTGCTTCCAGCCTCTATCTTCAAGTCAATCTGCTCACAGTCATACAAACCTCTTTATGTTTGCCTTAGACAAGAGGGGTGGGGGGGCAGAGTCATGAGCTGACAGAAAAGTAAAGGAAAAATAGAGAGAGAGCACAAGAGAGAGAGAGAAAGATTCCATCAAGCAGCCTGATGATACAAGAGGTTTTTACTGTGAGAATGATCAAAGTCATTCTCAGAGTGCATCTTTCATAAAAAATGATGTTTGCTATTTTAGTGTCTTAGCAATAAGCTATTCTTGTCCCACTGTCCACTTGAGATCTTGAGATGCTGTTCAATGCAGACAAATATATAGAAAATGAAGATGTAGTGCATCAACCTTGATACAAATTTTAATCACCAATGTTATCAGCAAGCAGAAAATTATTTTAAAATGTTAGTTACATTGGGCACAGTGGAAGTTAAGTGGCAATTGACACCTCCTAGAATTTCTTTCTTAAACACACACTCACACACACCATGCATGACCATGACTGATGCCAGGGAGGCATGGATTTTCAGTCAGGGGAAGAGGGGAACACTGTCATAACTAGGCGTGGGTGTGTCTGTCTGCAGAACAAACAGAGAGATTTGAAAAAAAAATCAACGTGAGCTTAATTTTTAGGTCTGACATGAATGTATGGCTGTCATATAACAGTATAGTTGTGGCACCGATCCAGAAAAGGGAAACAATCAGTGCAACGTTTGAGTTACAGAGAGCACATCCAGCAGCAGCGCTCTGTGTGTGTGAGGCTGCTGTGGAGGTGGCCTGTTATTGCAGTATCACGCCCCATTGGCTGTTGTGTTGCTATGCCCACCTCTTGCTCTCTCAGCCCCAGTCATTCCTGTCACAAGATGAGTCAGCATGGCCATATGTGGGAAAGATGTCGCTTTCAATCCACCATTAGATCAATCAATTATCAGATAAATCAGTCAATTTTCATTTAGCTTGGAGCCATTTCCAAAAGAGTGAGAGGGACTAGCGGTATGATGTGCTCATAAATGCTGGATAGTGACAGATGAAAGATAGAATAGAGCTAGAGAACTGAACAAACTGAGAAGCTAAAGAGCTGAAATCTCATTTTCTCAGTGGCCTTGAGAGTGGAGCATGCTCAGTGCTGGTGTTTGTCATCTCCCCTCTCTGAGATGCTACTGCAGTGCTTCCCAGCAGGCTTGGCACAGGCTTACTCATGGACATCTCTCTTATGGAGCAATACAGTGGCCAGGCTGCAGCTGCTCTATGGATACCTCTCTCTGTGTCTCTCTGTGTCTCTCTATCTCCATTTCTTTCTCTCTATCCCTCTCATGTATTCCCTCTCTTGTGCTACCTCTACTGGTTTTCTCCTTGTATTTCTTACACATTATCTCCCGCTCTCTTTCTTGTCTCTCTCTCCCTGTCTCACATGCTCACTCCGCCCTTCCCCATCTCTCTCTCACATACTCTTGTTGCTACCCTTAAGACTGTGGTTTCCATGGTGACAGCTATGTGCTGCGGAAACGTCAAAGAGCTGAATCCACCCAGGATCACTTCCTCCTTAAACACTTAAGTTCTCTCTCTCTCTTTCTCGCTGTTTCATTTTTTAGCAGACCTCTCTAAATACAAAATAACCATGCTTCATTTGAATTCACCCACCTGCTTGCTATGTTGTAAATGAGACAATCAATTTGATTTGTTGTCTCTTTCTGTTATCTTGATCTCAGCTGCTGCTGAGCAGTGTTATTAGCAACACTCTGACCTTGGCACAGCTGACCTTGAGAAAATAGCCCCTTCCTCAGGCCTCCAGATGTCACCAACATTGATTTGTGTTGTGTCTCCCCTCCAGGGGCTGTGCCAGCCTGCCCACTAACAGTAGTCTTCTGTGTCTCATCACATGCTTCTCATCTTCATTCACACAGACACAGACAGGTGCTAGCACAGGCTCCTACAGTACATACACGTGGAAATTAGACAAAGAGACACAGATACACATCACTATATGGCTACCTGCCTATGTTGCTGCAGCTACACAACACACCTCAATATGAGGTTAGCTGAGGAAGCAGATGCCTTGTTAAAAGGTGAATACTCAGCAGGTGGGGCTGTTTTCTGTCATCTCATAAAGATGACATTATTTTCACTTCAAGATTCCTCTTTCACACTTTTCACCTTCTGTCCTCCCCTTTTCTCCCCCCTTCTCTCCTCCCTTTTTCTCTCTTTAAGTCTTTCCATTTATCCTCTCTCCCTCCTGTTTCTTTTAGAGGTTGTCTCCTTGCTCTCTCCCCGCCCTTGCCTCAGCTCTCAGAGTCAAGACAACAGACATGTGTTAAAAGCAGTCACTATACCCCACTTTGAGCACCCCCACACCCATGTGCACTTTGCTGGCAAAAAAGCAGACAGATCTAAACAACGTAACCTAATGGCTGTTTAAAGCCATTATGTCTAAAAAGATAAACCTTCGAGCTTGTGAAAGGGTAGGAGTGCTGTTGAGCAGTATCAATGTGATGATGTGTAGGTATGCTGTTGTAAGGAGGGAGTTGCTCAGCTCCATCATACAGGAAAGCTATCTCCCCTGGTTGGGGAGCAGCTAGGAGTGAACTTGGGATTAGGAGGCAGGCAGAGATGGGGCCTGTGAAGCATTTATGAGCAGGACATAGAAAGGATTCATGTCAGGATTTTTAGGGGTCGGCTCCATATTTTTTAATATTTGCTCTTAATGTCATACTCCTCCCACACTGGCCCTCTCTGCCCCTCCACCTCCAGACCCTAATCCAAGGACGGCCCACGGCTGTTGAAAAACAGCAGATGCTTTCGGGTAGACTAGAAAAAGGAGAAAGAGCTATCAATGCACATTTTACGTGTGTGACTGTGTGTGAAAAATGTTTCGTTTAAACTATTGTTTTATTCCATAGCTTAGCCTTGCAGGTAGTCTGTAGTCTATCACTCCCTTTCCTGTGTATATCCATGCATGCTTGCACATTCATGTTATCATGTAAACCCATGTTTTATGTAATGTCTACAAGTGAGGCACAGTTGTAGCATGTCAAAACTGGAAACGTCACACCATTCTGCATCTACGCTGCAAGAGTTTCTAATTAGTTTTGGGGCAGCTCAACAGCAGTGCAGCAAGCTTGCAAAAGTTGGACTTCTACGGTGGCTACATCTTTATGCCCACACAATCCCAAGTAATGTGCCCCGAACGCTCCTACACAAACAGATATGTGCAGTACACCCTTATTAGTCACGGTGAGCTAGTCTTACATTTCACTTATTTGCACCTTGCGTGCATTTACTTGAAATCAACACTACGATCATGGAGGAGGAGGCTGAGAGGTGTGGTGGGGGAGCTCATGTACAACCACAATAACTTTCCTTCTCTTAATTCATTTCTACCAAATATACATTTTTACATTTTTACATCTTACATTTTGTCTTGTGGTCAGTTTCAAGATCCTTGTACCAAAAGTAAATACAATACATTCAATACATTCAATACAGCAATACAGCAATACATTCTTTAGAACTTCTGGGCAGTCTTCCTCTATACCCTCAAAT
>OOFE01012698.1:5067-20410 GCA_900323365.1 Monocentris japonica | reverse complement strand
TCAAGGGAAATTATATTTACACAATTGTTGGTGTTTTATGGCCCAGCCCTATCTGAAAGTGCAAGATGTATAGGGCCACAGAGGAACTGATACCTGTAAATGATGGATTCATTTAGAATGATGTGGATGTAGCTGAAGGTATTTGCTGTTTGTTCTTCCAAGAGGAGGAAGGAAAGTGGCCGAAGTTGCAGAAGGTACAGTGTTACCACCCGACACTGTAACATGTTACCAAGTTAGAGTTTAGAGAGAGAAATGGATGATGTGGAAAAGTAGGGCATTTTGTGTCATGGATACTAATTGCGGTGTTGAAATATTGTATGAACAATATACATGCCAATATTAAATGATCTTTTAAAAAGTATATTGGCTTCGGATACATTTAAAACAATAAACCCATTAGTGAGCACATGTAGTTTGCAGCTTTAACAGATGTTGTGTTACATCGATGAGTGTGGAGCACATGAGGACCATTCCCAGATGCAAGCCCCATTTCTCTGGTTGTCTCACCATGCAATGATGCCTTTTGACAATGAGCAGTAATGTGACATAATATGAAAGTAAGCTGGGATACTTTGTCTGGGAAAGAAAACACAAAGGCATGCCTCAAAGACTCATTTTCCAACCTCTTGAAACGTCTCATATTAAGTCAATAATACAGGCAATGTATTGTTAATTCAACTAGTGACATCATTCTTTCTGGGGTGAGTTCTGAATTTTCCAACTGTTCCCCAAGGCATGAGTTGTTGACATGCAGGATAGGCTTCTATTCTCGAATTTGATTTTTATAGTCTATGTCTGCAGCTGCCCCTCCGCTTCAGAAAGAGAGGATCAGGCTATTGTTGAGGCAAGAGTTTATCATTGTTGTCTCATACTTTTTCCACTTGCACAATGGAAATGAGACATCCATTAAGTCTTAAAGAAATTATTTTATTTCCCATGAAAAGAACCTCTTGGCTTGGTAGCATACACTATGGACAATGAATATGTTTCAGTTCATGTATTTTCAGTTTTGACTGTACTCTATGAGTTTTGTAAGTCTATCTAATGATGCTCTGTCTACATCACATCTCTGTCTGCCCAAATATGGACAACCGTCTCTCTGACCAGATTGTCAGAGTAGAGATTTTCTGGATTCTGGAAGTGATTTGAGGCAGGTTTCTTTCTTGTCATCTATACTCCTTGGCACAGTGACAAAGATGGCTGCACACATGCAACATTAGCCACCATCCATTTACTTCTAACCTGTGGTCAGTGTTCGTCACTTGTATTGATCAGTGGTGTGCTTAGTCTAGCATATGTTTCGTGTTACACAAACGAATGAGCTGAATAAGGCATACAATATTTAAAGTAGACAAGAAGAACAATGAAAACGTACTTTCTGTGTAAACACAATGTTCAGTACCTGTATCTTGAAACTGGAGTGAATGACAGAGTGCTGTATCTTAGTTAAAACTGTATCCTGTAGCGGGGGCAAATCATCTCACACATTTGGTTTACTGGGTTGATGAGGAGTGCAGAGTTGTGTTTCTGAAACTTTTCCAGGCAAGGGCAAAGCTTGTTTAATTTTCTTGGCAAGGACAGACCTGTGTCTAGGTGAAGCACTTAGCAGTCTTCTTTATGGTCTAACCTCATTCCCCCTGTTCTCTGAGTATGACTAACAAGGCTTTCCTCAGGCAATCCATGCTGGGGTGAACCCAGTAGAGATGAGTGTATATATAAATCATGCACAATAGTTCATTTGTGCGTTTTACTACCATGCACATGAACTCCAGGTTACATTCAATGTCTGAGCAGGACCTTGATTAAAAACTTGGCACATTCATGAATATTATTTCAATTCTCATGTCTCAGCTTTCGTTAGTTCAAGTAATGCATGAGACATATCAGTGGGCAGTGTCATTTTATTCGGTGAAAGTCCACCTGGTAAATGCCATTTTAACTGAAACACAATTCAAGCCAATGAGTGTGACGAAGCTTTTTATTAAACATTGTAGGCACATGCTGCAATATTGATGAATGTGGCTTGAATGTTATAAAGCTCTGGGTCAGGTGTAATGCATGTCTTAAAGTGCAAGTCTTACCCAAAAAAACAGATACATTTCTATCAGTTGTATCAAGAACATAGGGAACCTCACATTTAGGATATTGCCCTGCTACAGGCCTGATTAATCTGCACCACCACTTGCAGAGATGACTTTAGATCACCGTATATAATGTATATTCACCCTATAAAATATGTCTCTGCAAACCAAATTTATGCTTCACTGCAAACCAGATTCCCCATTTTGGACAATAAAATCTTAAATCGCCACCTCTCAAGCAATTTCAGTATAAAGGTACATCCTTATGATGAGCTCATTAAGGTTACTAAGGTTTAAGGCACTAAGGCTCATCTGCCTCATTCCAAGATTTTATTTGTCTTGTCATGAGAATCATCACTCACCTTTCCAACATAAAGTTGATAAAACTCATCCTCCCGAAGCACTGTCTAACAAGCTGAAATGTAATTTTTAGTAACAAACAGCTGCTATTGAACTAAGAATAGATGTCCTTCTATTGATCTGTGCAGTATGGGAGCTATTCTGATTTGACATTTTACTATCTGTGATTCCAGCAGAAATCAACATGCTAGCAGAAAGTGTGAGTCAAACAGTCAAACAGTTCCCGAAGTATATCTTGGCATAATCACTACTGCTTGTATTGGCAATGGGTGTGCATTTGAAAACTGAAGCTCATTGGCCGTTTACATTGGGCAAAATCAACTTTACTTGAAATCAAAGACTGAAGTAGTCCACATTGTCACTTAGATGGGCAAAAAAGTGGTAAACTTCAGAGCTCGCTGCTGTGAATGATCCTTCTGACATTACTGTACAAATTCAACTTATTCTGTTATTAATTCTGCAATTAATAACAATCTTAGGAGTTATCTGGTAAACTAAAGACCAGACCAGACCTCATTTGACATTTGGTAATATATGAAGGCCCAATTTGCTTCCATTCTTAGGTGTCGTATAGAAATAGGATGGCTGATGGCATACTAGCAGTGTGTTATGGTCACCAATTCAACTGTTCAAACATAGACTCAGAAGTCGCTTCATGCCTGGGACAAAAGAGTTCCATCGCTGAAAGTGAGAGATGTAACCTCCGGCTCCTGTCAGGATTAGTGCCAAGTGACCAGGGGTGGCAGAGCAGAGATTCTGTGTCAAGGTGCAGAGGATACACTGTCACGGACACAGGACAGAGCAGGCCCATGTACTCACAAGGTACTTGCCTGGAGTAGACAGGGCCATCTGGTTTATATTCACATCTACCAGGCTTCAACAGCTTAAAAAGGGTGTCCTTTGTTTGTATGTGATTAATTCTGTTAAGTACAGTGAACTGAGTTGGCATCAGCAATAAGCACGAGAAACCTCTGTCGAATGGTCCCCTCAAAAAACAGCATCAACAGTGCAGAAACATATTTTTGACTATGATGGTCTAAATATCACACAGTAGCTCACTTATATAGTTTCCTGAAATTGATTACTTTCTAATGTCTAAACAAGAGGAAAATAAAAAAAATAGATTTAGTGCATTTTTCATTTTTCTCTAGTCTCGTCATTTGATAATTTGCACCATTTTTGAGTGTGCGTAATATTTGAGGGTTTAACAAACTGATGTCTAACCTTGCCAGAGATTGAAGCAGTAGACATACGTAAGTGGCAATAATGAGCATTGTTTGAAAGTGCTGTGTGTAATATGTAGCTGGAAATATCTCACTTTGCAGTCAAGCTTTCTTCAAACCTAAAGACACCCAAAAGACTATATGTCTTTCTGCTCAGACATATCGCCTTTAGCAGGTCAATGAAATAGGTCAGTCTCTCAAAAAGGAGGACAACTGGAGATCATTTTGCTGCACCTCCATTTCAATGTTTAATTGAAGTCATTACCTGTGTATACTTCATTTTGCTTGTCATGGTTTGTTTGTCTTCATTTTGCTGTCATCTGTTAGCAGTGACCCAGAGCAAACAGTTGTAACTTATAGGACTATTCAGTTCACCATGTGCATGAGGGCCTAAATGTTTCACAGAGACGTGACTACTCTGTGTGTGTGTGTGTGTGTGTGTGAGGGGGTGGGTGGGGGTCATCTTGGCCAGACCCAGGTTGACCCTTGTTCACCCCTTTTCTCTTGCTCCGCCCTGGATGAGTCTTCTCCTAAACATGTGTGCAGCTGTCAGCTGGCAAGTGTTGTTATCGTGTATTCAGACGATCGTTTTTCATATTTTAATAGAATTTTACTATGTTGGACTAAAAATGACTTAGTTTCAAGAAGAAAATTTAGAAATATAAAAAAATAAGTTGTTCAAGTCTGAATACAAAATGCTAACTTTTTTCACTGTGACTTCTCTAGCTAAGATTACATTCTACTCCCTTCCTCTGGCCTTCTTTCACTACTATGCATGACACTGTGCTCTTCATTGCTTTGATTTGTCCAGGACATAATGACTGACTGGGATTAGGTTAGCCCTTAAACTGGGGCAGTGGACCGTCCCAGACTAAAAGATGTTTTGTCTACCTGAGATAATCAGGTGAATAATTGCAAGCCTATGTGAGTAGAAATTCATATGACACCTATTGAAGGTATAACTGGTTATTGATTAATAGTTATTAATTGACATAGGGATATGTTTACGCTAACCACCATTTGTACTATACTGAAGGACAATTCACTGACTATGTGCATGAACGTTTGTTGCAGCACTTGTCAAGAGAAAATGTATTAAATATAGATTATCACAAAGGCATCATTGTTTGTTCTTTCTTTATATATGTTCATCACGACAAACTTGATCTCATCAACATTGTCATAGTGTTAGAGGCTTTTTTTGTGTCTTGGTTTACTAATTGCCCATTATCTTGCTAGTGTTTATATATATGGAATGGGACAGTTGTTGGCTCAGTCCGTAGAGGCAGAATTTGGCTCTGTTGCTGTCTATCTTTCTGTCTCTCTGTCTTTCTCTGTCTCATTGTTTTTCCCAAAACACAAACACATGAATCTATAAAAACCATGCTGAACAACCGACAGTCAAGTACAGGCGTATAGATTAGTTAATAACATCAAGTGTTTCTCTCTCCCTCTCTCTCTCTCTCTTTCTAGCTGCTCCAAAATTGAAACGGATGAGGAACCCATTAATAGTGGACGAGGGAAGCAGGCTCACAGTTAAGTGTGAGGCCACGGGGAACCCTTTGCCTACCTACAAATGGTTCAAAGATGGCAACGAGCTCAAGAAAAGCAAAGAGATCAAAATAAAGCCCAGCCCGTAAGTACAAATCACCCATATAGACCCAACACAAAAAAGAAAGATATCAACAGACATAGGTAACGAAAGTCACAGCTTGGTTGGAATCATCAGTAGTCTGTGCTAATGCATTTATAAGATGACGTTTATCAAGCATTTGAAGCTCATGAAAACTCAAATATCAACATAGAAATTAATTGTCAATTTATATTTCATGTTTGCCATTGTATGAGCTTATTTCTCCTCATAAAGTCAATTTTATTTCATGTAATTTGTTTATTTATGAATCAATTCATCAAATCATTGATGAATGAATTCATGGTCAAATCATGAGGAGAAAAAGTGGTCACCTACCTCCTACTGATGCAAGGATATTGACACACAATGGAGCTATAAAACCAAGGACCCTTTTTATAACATGCTATGTAGCTGGTCCTACTGTCTTATTGTAAGCAGTTATTCAACCTCAAATTGCCCCAGAGTAACTGACTATGTAACCCTATTACAGCTGAGAGTTGTGCAGGTTGTTGCCATGCTGAGGTCGCCTGCCCTGTTGTCTGCCTCTCTGTCCCCATGTTTCCACTTGTTGTGTTTCCTTCCTTGCCCTGATTCCCCTGACTCAGCTGTGTGTGTGTTGTCTCCCACAGCAAAAATTCCAGTTTCAGATCCAGAGTCCAGATCAGCAGAGCAAAACTGGAGGATTCTGGGAATTACACATGTGTGGCGGAGAATTCGCTGGGAAAGGACAACTTCACTGGCACTGTTAACGTCCAAATGAGAGATCCACAAACAGGCATGTAACAATGGCAATATGTGTGAAGAACAACTGTCCACACATTTGGGTCTTGCTCAATAGAGCAGTAGAAGATGAGATACGGGGAGATATTTGTATATATACGTATATTTATATATTGCTTTGGCCTTTTGGCTAAGATCAAGTGTAGTATCTGTTCTTATCAGTTTAATATCTGATACGTCCTCTATACGGGGACTTCGTATTAAATGGATTTTTAGGCTCAGGAGTCGAAAAAGGGGCTTGCTCCGTTCGCTCCACGCATCGACCCGGTCTTGCACTGTCGCTGGGAATGGTGCACCCTTCTCTGGGGTGGCAGGTTGGCCTGGCGGTTAGAGAGACCAACCCATCACTGGAGGGTCGCTGGTTTGATCCCTGGCACCACCAGGAGGGTGCATTCCAGCTGTGAGCTGGTGATTGAAAAAATGACTGGTGTCACAGCTACAGTGCCCACCAACACTGCCAAAGTGGCCTTGAGCAAGGCGCTTAACCCCCAACTGCTCCAGGTGCACTGTTCAATAGCTGACGCCTGCACTGTCCTCTGATATGTTGTGTGTATATCTAGTCAGGGGTGTGCGAAGAAAAAAATTCACTGCATGTAAGTGCCAATAAAGTTGATTTCATATGTGCAATCCACTGTGTGATTTCTCACAGTTTGAGAGAGATACACAATTTCTTTGACCTGCAAGTGCACAAAATCGCAGCAGACTACAGAGTATACAAATTAAAACATAGCTCAGTGGAATATGAAAGCTGTAATTCTTGATAGTCTCTCTTTGAACTTTGAGACTTGTTCACTAGTGGCAGGTTATACTTTTTGATAACAGCTACTTCCCTTTGGTAGGGTGGTGAGTCTGTGTTTGTTGCAAGTAGTGTGTGAACCTGGTGGCTGCTGAGGCTAGTTTGTAGTGGAGGGAGCCAGTATGAAAATTGGGAGGACCTCAGAGAACAGGTAACATTCATGCAGTTCTGTTTTTGCCTCTTCTCAGGGGAGGACTTGATGCTATTTGGTGTTGGACAGCCAAATAATTATATGACAGGTTGTCTTGCACACTCCAAAAACTGCCTGATGTGCTTGAGGTGGTGTGTGTGTGTTTGTGTGTATCTGTGTGTGTGTGTGTGTGTGTGTGTGTATCTGTGTGTGTGTGTGTGTGTGTGTGTGTGCATACGTATACAAGTGCATCTTTCATGTTCTTCAGTGTATGAATGTGTGTGACTCTGTCAGCAGTGGCATTCCATCAAATCTCTTCCCCTGGTTTTTCAAAACAATGGCATCACTGTATGTCCTATCTTGTGCCAAGATTAGTGATTCCGGTATAAAAGCTGTGTGTGTGTGTGTGTGTGTGTGTGTGTGTGTGTTTGTGTCTGTCTAGGTGTATGCATGTGTGTTTTTGTGCACTACTTAATAGACTAGTCCCATTATGTTACAACAACACGCCTAGTTCCGTCGTGCTCCAGGGAAGAAGGCAAGACAGGGCGAATCAGAGTGGTATGTCCATAGGCTAGGGGAGGAGCTCACTGACACTTCATCAATGAAAAGAAACGGCATCAAACAGTGTTTGCTGTTGTGTTTATACAGCATTTAGGTGGTAAAGCTGAAATCAGCAGATGTTGGGGGAAAAAAAGACATGTTGCTTCTGTGGAGAATGTTTGTGATAATAGTGAAACTTTCTCAGCTTTATTCGCCAAGTCTGTGTACACATACAAGGAATTTGACTCCGGTTTTTCCAATGCTCTCATGTACTTACACAGAAATAGACACACAGCAAAAACAAGGACAACAAAGCTGAACAAGCTAGACATAAGCATAAACATTTAACTGCTATGTACAGATGTACATTATATATAAAAAACTATGAAAATTGTGAACAAGACAATAGTGCAAAGACGCTGGAATAAATATAGGATGATTCTGTACTCTTGTGTTACAGGTTGGATTTAAAAGTGTTTGTGTAAACCATTTATGCTTTCTTCCTGGTTTTTATGCAGAGGACATATGATTCATTTGGGCCAAGGACTGTTTTTCATCCTAAGGTCATAAGAGAAATGGCTATTGTGGTAAAGGGCTGCAGTGGAGTATGCTTGCCTGCTGCAGTATGTTGCCGAAGCAGTATGTAGCCGCAGTATTATCTGTGTATGTGTGCCTTCTAGGGAGGGAGAGGGAAGGGACGGGTGCAGATGTAGATGGCCAGAGAGCGCGAGAGAAGAAGAGAGTGTGGGTAAAAGGGAAAAAAATAGAATGAGAGAATGCATGACAGAAAGCAGATAAAGACATAGGGAAAGAGAGAGAAAGAGACATAGAGGTTAAAGGGAGGGAGGGAGAGGGAGAGAGAGAGAGAGAGAGAGAGAGAAAGAAAGAGAGTAAGAAAAGTATGAGGAGGAAGGCGAGACCCCACTGTGTTGCAGAGGAGACTTTCACACCCATTTTAGAATGCAGTTAGCGCTTGCTAGCTTTTCCGAGGCGCTTCCCCACTGTATCTGACGTCCACAGGCAGTCAGGTGCTGGGACACCCAGTCTTTTTCTATCTGTATTGTACCACTGACAGTTTATCAGACATTGTACTACTGACATTTTATTCAGGCATGCAAACATACTGTCACACACACACACACGCAAGTATACCTATATCTGCACGCAGTCAGGCACACACCCTGTTTTGTTGAAATTGACTGTGTCAAGGGAATTCTGTTGGGTAATTGCAATCATTAGAAATGTTGGCTTTCATTCTGACTTAGAGGGCGACAGACAGAGGCACTGTGAAGAACTAGGGGCTGTGGATAATAAAGACAAACAGCACCGAGGCACACAAGCATCACCCGAACCCCCCCAGAAAGATTCAATGTAGCACATGGCTGACCACTGTCTGTTCTGGTGGAGGTAGACTCTGGGAAAGCATCACTCAGCTCCACCACATGGTGAATACAGGCCACCACAACCCAGCCCACAGACTACTTCCCTGTGCCAGTCTTAGACTCGTCTTTATGTCTGGTTGGTGTGTGTGGTGGGGGGTAGTTGTGGGTGGCCGTGCTGGGGGGATTGCTCAGAGGGCATATGGTGGGAGCAGATCTTTTTGGCATTTCCATTTCAGAGAAAATACAAACACAAGATTTTCTATTTCCTTTTCTCTTTAGTACTTTTATTGTTTTGTAATTTTGAACATTTGAAAACGGTTTTACAGAGTGATTACTCTCTTATTAAGTTTAAGGTGTTCAGCAAAATAATTTACCAACAAGTTTGAACATACACACAGTTTTGCATCAATTACACAAGGAGTGCCAGACCAACCAGACACACAGCCTTGTGATGTGATGAAATAGGAGTTGACTTAACATTTCTTACATCAAAGCAGTATCTCAGTTTATTGCACAACTTGTCATATGACAGAGAATGTCAATAGTGAGGATCATTGGAACTCACTATGAGGAGCAGAAGCATATTGCCCTTCACTGATACAGCATAATAGCTGGTCAATATTGAGACCAGTCACCCCAAATCAGTATTTGTGTAGCAAGACAAATGTGACACCCATGTAACTCTCAGCCACAATGAGCAGCATGGTCTGCAAATCACCTTTGGTGGAAAAAAATAACCACTGTGTTCTGGGCAGGACCTAAACTCAAAGTGAACCCCTCATGCATTTTAAAACAGGCAGTACATGGTGGCTCCATGCCAGCCATGCAGTTTGCCAATACTATTGAATGGTTGGACTTGTGCAGGGATTATAGTCATGTCACTTTGTTTTACCAGCAGAAAAGAAATGCACACTGTGAGCTGATAAAGTGCCAGTTATAATTATTCAGCACAGATGGTTGGATGTTCTGCTGAGCTGAATATTTTAGTTGCTTGCTATCAGTGTTTCTGCCTTCAGACTACTTACTTAATGCTCTTAGTTCTCTTTGGAGCATTAGGCTGCATTTCAGCTTTTTTTTTGGAAGTTCGGTACATGAATCAATCAGTGCTCAAATCTTAAATGTTCTTCATCATCTGTTCTGTGAGTGTCACCTGGTGGTCTCTAATATCGCATGTGCTTGTTGCAGTTTCTGTAACAAATGCTGCTTTGTCCAGAGTGGTGTTGTCAGCCCCACACCCAACCCCCAACTTAGAGGACCATTTGTTGCCCATTTGGTCTGACCTCTACCCTGTAATCAGTCTGGCACGGTTAGACCTGCTGGTGTAGATTATCATCAACTACAGAAGTACACAGGTTTTCTGTAAGGCTAGTTTGATGGAGCAATGCATTGCTCCACGTGGCTTCAGATTAAGGCTTTCCATTCTCCTACAGGCTGCTGTGTTGTGATAAGCGCTTGTGAGGCAGCCATGTGTCTACAGGCTGCAGGTCACATCCTTAGGGGGTGCTGTGCACAGCTCCACTGAGAGAGTGTGTGAGCTTCCAGGAATGTGCTGATGGAAATCACAGCTGAACATATGATTGCTCCAACCTCAGCAGTCACGCTGGGGCCCACCAGCAACAATTTTGTGCATGCACGTACACACACACACCTTTACATGCTTCCACTCCCCATATTGAAGCCAAGCACACAATAGCCCTCTCACAGAACACATTTTCTAATCACTATTTACAAAGCATTAGGAACACCCTAACATTGAGGTGCACCCCTGCTTGTTCTCAAACAGCCTCAATTTGTGTTCGATAGGCATGCTGGTCCATGTTGATGCCAATACTTGTCCATGGTTGTGTCAAGATGGCTGGTAGTGAATCTCTGTCCCAAATTGCTTGTTCTATTTCATCCCATGGATGCTGGATTGGACTTAATAGTGGTGACTTGTCAGGCCACTGCAGGAATCTGAATTCACTGTCATGTTTGTGCAGCCACTCATGGAGAATCCTAGCCTTGTTAGAATGAGGCGCTGTCCTGCTGAAATAATCCATTTGTAGACAGAAACACTGATGCCATGAAGGGTAACCTGGGGTGTTGAAGTGTTGGGAATCACATTCATCGCTCCACAATTATCAAGAAGCCAGGAAAACACACCATACAATACCATCCCATCAGCGCGCATGCGTATGCCTGCATAGCCATGGATATCCAAATAGCCCTTTTATTTTTATATTTTTGATAGTGGCAGAAAGAAACAGCTGGAAGTGATGTGAGATCTGAAAGTCAATCAAGCTATTTTATATTGAATTGAATAAGAATAGAATTTTTGGATGTCCCAATCAACAAGCTGATTTGAATTTGGCTATTAAAAGTGGACAGCAAATATATTGAATATTGAACATTGTGGCATAAAAATGAGTTTTCCCAAGTACACGTGGATGTGTGAATGTTCCACCAAAACTTAAGGTATTGCGTAATGGCATCGCAAAGCTGCCATATGGTGTATGCTTTTATGGAAAGCCCTTTCCAGTACCATGAGTGCAAACTCTGTTAGCATGGGTCCTGTGGGAATCAAACACCTAACCCTGGCAGTCTGAGTCCCATGCCCTACCCATTCAGCTATACAGGACCACAAAAACAAAACTATTGTTACCAAAAATGCAAAACCTGATAAAGTTATACAGCGCAAATTGTAGGGCAGCAAGTCAAGCAATAGCAAAATAGAGTATTTCGCAAATGTCATCAACTATTAGCTGAAATGGAGACAATAGAATGTGATGTATGAAGGAATTTTAGAAAAAGGGACTACTGAAGCAAAGCTTATTATTGTATGCATTGGCAGCTGTGACTCGCTTGTCGAGGCAAATCAAATTGCGTTCTCTCTGACTAAAAAACAGCACATCAATTATAGGTAATAAAGAGAGGAATTGAAAATGAGAAGAGTTTTGCAAGAAAATGTCCATTTCTGCAACATTCGTGGTGAGAGAAGACTGAGCACATGCACAGAGACCACATAGGCCTACCAAGGGCTCTGACCTTTCACCCTGACCCAATCAGACCCATTTTTCCAGATAAATTTGGAGAATGGAATCATGCCACCATTGGTTATCTGTGGTATAAAGTATTGGATGTAATATTCCTTCCTATTGCTAAATATTTTTACTTGGTATGGTATAGGAACTGGCATTGTTAAAAGAGGCCAGTATTATGACATGGTCAGGGAGACTGGGGAAAGTGGGAGCTGCTGTTTGGGTAGATTATTGTTGAAATCAATTAAATGAATCAAAATAATAATGAACTGAATCATTATGACAATTATTATTGTTTCTGCGTTACATTACATTTTAGTGGATAACTGAACTATAAGCCTACTGTTATATTGCCTATTATTTTATATAGTCAGGTTAATTTCAATCCTATCTGGTTTTCTTTTGTCAGAATAATTTCCCTTCAGCAGTACTTGGTCATCACTTTGTTTGGACAAGTTCGGGGGGCAAAAGGTGAAAAACAACATGTTATGATACTTTGATTCATACTATGAATGATTCATGAACCGTGCTGCCTTGAAATGGTAAACAATTACTTTAGAGGGTTGTTGAATTAGTATGTTAAATGTTACAGAGAATACTAACACAAATACAGCTGTACTGTACAAAAAACTAGTGCTTTACTCACAGCCGCCCCCTCTTTCCCTCCAGTAAGTCTTAGTATCTTTCCTACGTAAATGAAACGTAAAGTACTACTTTGAACAAGATAAACATCCTTCCTTCTCTCCCTCTATTTCTCTCCTTAATCTGCGTAGTAAAAACACAACTTACTCACCCTGACTACGCAAATGACAAGATAAACTCAACTCAAATGACGCTAAAGGATGTTAGCTGTGGCCGTGGGTGAGGGTGAAGTACCGTATCTATGAGCCAGTCAATGGCATTGATTGGTGTGTGTAAGCAGCAGCAGCAATGTCTGAGAGGAGCAGGCCCTCATACATGCCAAGCTCTCTGTATTTACAGTCCACTGCAGAGCAGGTTCCCTGGATCAAGGTTCCCTGGATCAAGGTTCCCTGGAATCAAGCCCCTGTGCCATTAGTCATGCCCACTTTTTCAAAATCAGGCTTAGTCCTGGGGTCTGGACAGGTTTCCCTCTGAGGAGGCAGTCTGATCGCGCCAGCATCTCAGATTGTGATTAGACCTATGGGTTCAACCGCAAAACCTGAATCCACTTCTGTGGCCTGTGGACTGGATGAAAAACAGGATGTTGTAATCACACATGACAGAATGTTGTTAGCAAGAAAAACATGGTTTTGGAAAGTTGCCAAGTGACTGCTGGATAGCTGAATTAACAATTTATGTTTCAAATTGACAATGATAGAATTGATTCTAGCTGGTCTTAGCCACTAACCAATACATTATCACTCTGCAATATCACTCTGCAAAGTCGCAGTCACATTCATGACTACAAGCCCCTTAGCTCTACACATTATTCAACATTGCAGACATATTTGCAAAAGACTACGATCCTGGACACATAAACAATATTTTATCAGGATCTGTGTCAAAACATAAAGCAGGGATGAGATAGAGTCAAGAGTATGAGGGTGAAGAGTATGCAGGTTTTCAATCCAACCACCCTCTTGGCCCTCCATGGCACATGGTTGCCCATTCCTGATGTAGAGCCTGTAAAAGCTCCTGGTTCCTGGAGCAGCTATTGATGATGGTTAACCCTCATACCCACCACAGATAACTTTATAGTGTGTTGTATCATTCTATTGATCATTTTTTCTATCATTTTGACAATCCACTGAATTTATATCAACTGTAATGATACTGTCTATAATTCTATACTTCTGTCTGCAAAACACAACTTCAACCTTTAACCTTTAGACTTTATTTTGGAGTTCAACACCAATACTGTTACAAAAAGAGACCATTGTTGCTTAATTCACTGGGCAGTCACAAAATTGTTACTACATCCACACTGCATTGGTTTTTATTTATTTTTATGGCATTAGTGGACAGTATTTAGTGGAAAGATACAAGAAATATGGACAAAAGGTTATTTCATGAGCAGATTGACACCCACAACATTGCCAGCATGCCTTGAATTGAAATAATCTTTAAATTAACAACATTTTTATTTTTTCTCTTTTTCTTTTGATCATCCCTTGAATAAATTCTGATACATAGTGATTAGCAGGCATTGACATTCAGACTGTCTAATTGCTCTGTCAGGCTGCATGTAATTCTACAAATTGGCTCAATCTGTACATGTATACAGCGCAGGACTGAGAAGGATTTGACCCCTACACGTCAAATATCATCCAAATGAATAAGAAATAAAAGGGAAATATTAATGCAGGATGAATACCCGGCAACTTGACAAGACCCTTGTTCAATACAAATTTCTATGAGGCTCAACAATACTAACATAATGATATTGGGTAATGCTTTACGTGAACTGAACTGTAGCAGTTATGGAGGACTTCCATAACTGTCATTTATGTCATGGCAGGGGAACATTGTGCCACATTTATTGAACAACTGCGTAGCTAAATACCAGTAATGTTAGACTCAATAGCTTTTTCTTGTGGTTTTGTCATGCTGTCAATAAGATTTTTTTGTCTGAAAGAAAACATATGTCAATGCCTAAATATGTAAGTCACTCGAAAATCAAACATTTCACTGCTTATCCACTAAGCTAACTAACTGTGTTATTTGGGACAGTTAAGCCCACAGTGTGAGTGGGTGAATGTATTGCCCTGTCTGGAAGCACGCAGCTGTTAGAGTTGAAAAGCTGAGTGAGGTGAGCAGGGGTGGACATGAGGTTTTGTTTCCAGGGCCTTGTTAATTTTTTCCAGGACCCATGACAAAACATATTACTTGGGCTGTAAGACTTATAACAGAAGATTCTTTATGGGCCCCCTAAGCTGGTGGTCTTTCCCTGATGACTCAAGCTGTGGGTGACAGTGGATGGTCGTGTGTGTTAAATGATCAGGAATCTCCAGCTTGCCATATAACTAACAAGCACTATGTTGACGACAGAATATCTGAAGAGGTAATGTCAGCTAACAGGGTAGTGTGACGTAGTATGAGCTGGGAAAACAACATGTTCATTGCGTGGTCAGGTTTGTTTGTACTTAGTGACTGATGATGTGCAGAGCTTGAGCAGTCCAGTAAACAGACCCAGCACATTGAATAGGGTTGTATGTGTGAGCTGTTGAGGAGGATGTGTGACTCAAGTCTGCCCAAATCCCTGCTGTTCCTATTCATTTGCATTTTGGAGATGGAGATCAGAAGGACAGCAATCTGGGATGTCATCAGGCTTTAAAGACGTCTTTGAGCACAAGAGGAACATATATTTACCATTCCATTGCTTAATGCTCAGGCGTGCAGTACTATAGTTTGCCTGCCACAGCTGTCTCTCCTCCTCAACC
>OOFE01012692.1:2191-17767 GCA_900323365.1 Monocentris japonica | reverse complement strand
TGAGCTTCAGTGAAGTTAATTAGAGAACACTCACACCTAAAGCAGAGCTCCTCGAATCTGTGACACTTGGAAACACAACATTTTCTAGCATGCACACACACACACACACACACACACACACACACACACACACACACACACACACCTTTGGTCCCAAGAGTCGCCCATCCTGAAAAGGCAGAACTGAGGCCTTTTCAGTTTTTCACTTCATAGAACAGAGCTGTGGAATCAAATAAATAATAGACAAAGAGAGCGGGATAGTGATAGGACGACAAGTCAATGCCTCCTTTCTCTGCAACAGTGTGGTGCACCTCTGAAGAACCTCTGAATCCTTTCCATTTTCCACACAGTGGAGAGGACCAATAGATTAAAACTGCATGGCATACAGTGCTTAAATGAATAGCGCTAAAAATACATCCTTTTCACTGCGACATGAAAGGAAACTGCCTTTCCCCTGTCCAGTATTGAGCAGCCATTGATTCCAAGACAAAGGCTACACCTCCTCAAAGAGGTAAGAAAAAATAGCAATCATACAGGCAATTATTTTCAAATGCGCCTGCAGCGGCCGATAATGTCAGTGCGCTTCTCTTCCTAAATAAAAGGAGGGAAGGCAGGCGTCAAAGCTGCAGGCCCACTGCCGAAGACGAATGAGCCCATCCACAGAATGCTTTGCTTTCATCTGGGCAGCATGACATGGCTCCCCATGCAATGTGAGGCAGGGCTGGGCCTGGGGGACAGAGACACACAGAAACAGAGAAGAATATAGATTCTCTATTCAGCTCTATGGGCCCGACACCAAGGCAAAAGCCTTCTAAAGACCAGTGGCTGGATTGCCAGTGGCTTTCTCTTGTAGTCAGGCCATTGACAATAATCACTGGGGCTCCATAGCCTATAGCACATTTCTCTCTATGGGGCAGCAGCATACAGTGGGGCCCTGTAGCTGGACCATTTCTAAGGGCAGAGACAGAGATTCTCCCTCACTAGACTTGTACTTCAGACCCAAACCTATTCATTTTGATGTGCAGACACAAGAGCAGCAGCATCTAAGGAGAGGAGGAGATAAAGCTCACTGCTGGGCCTAGCCCTCCACACTGCTGAAGCACTCTGATGTTCTGAATAGAAATCTTCACTGGACTGGCTTTAAAAGAGGAAGATCGAGAGGCAGCACTGAAGGGGTGGGGCGAGGGACGGAAGGACTTACTGGAGCGAAAGGCAAATAAAGAGGTCAACCTAGGGAGAAGCTGGGCAGTTACAGACCACTAAGTAATAATGTTGAAATCAGACAGGACAGAACCAAGTAAAACAAGGAGTTGTTTCCCATTTTGATTTTGTCTTAACAACCATCCTCAATAACCTAGCCCACTACACACAGAATTACTTACGCCCCAGTTTTCTTAAGTTAACAGATTGAGAGAGGTAGAAAATGGGAGCAGCAAAGCATAGAAAAAGGTAGAGAAAGATGGATGGACAATGGACAAATGAATGGAAGCAGTAGGTCGAGGAGAGAGAGAGACAGACTCTCCTCTCCTCTTTCATCCACTACTTGTGTGCTGCAGTGGAAAGCCCTGCGGTCCATGCCTCAGGCCCTGAGCCCACGCTTGGCCTATCAGTTTAAGATCAAAAAGAACTCGCTTTAGCAAGACATATGGCCTGAATAATGCATCCACTTTATTTCCACAAGGTTGGATGGAGTGAGGTGGAGAGAAAAAAAAGTCAAATGTGTGAGTGTGAAATACTTGTCTATCATGCATGCTTATATGTGTCTATGCCTGTCTGTTTGGCATATGTGAGTGTGTTCTGAACCAGTATTTCCACAGGCTGACTAGCCTCTTCATAGGGTCATTCATTGTGACTGGACAGAGGATATGGTAGCCTGTAGCGTGCTAGAAATGGGCTTCTGTGATGTCTCATTTGAATAGTCTGACAGCCAGGGGCTGAGGAGCAGCCTTGAAATGAATTATGAATACGAGGTGGGCGCAAGTTTCCTTGCAAACTGCTAAGAAAAGGTGAAGCACAATGTCAAGTTCAGTCAGACACAAACCAGTCTTGAATCCCGCCAGACGTCTGTCCCACTTGAGCAAAACAACAACTTGGTAACATCCTGACAGAGAAGAGAACTGCATCTGAGTCTTGTTATTTATTTAGCCAGGGCTAGGTTTGTGTCTACTGTATAACGTGCACCAAGAGAGGGAGACAAAATCAAGTGTTGTGTAAAATAGGCTAATTCCCAGATAAATGGTGTGCAATGTAGCTTCCAGATTAGACAAATACCTGGAATAACAGACAGCTCTGGTCACAAAGCATCACCCTAACCTTGTGTAAATGAGCTATCCACAAGGCAGGTAACTAGAAGTATCATGTCTAGGGCAGTCAAAGGCCCTGCCCTTTGGCCTCTGACCCCTGACCTATAGTTTGGGTAGAACGCCTGCCAATAATGATTTGAGGAGGAAAAAGAGACTCAGCAGCAGGAGAAGAGAAAGTGAGATAATTAGCCTGGCTTCTACTACAGGGCTAAACCAGGTCAACCAGGCCTACTGATATTTACTATATCACTGGATTCCCCCAAAACAAGTTCACATGGAGGAACGGGTATGACATCATAATTTCTACAACTGTTCATCGTCAATGTGTTTTTGTTGTCAGTGGCTACAAAATACCACTGCACATACCTATCATATCCCCTTTGTGTCCCTCTAATTCAAAATTGCCTCTGAGCCTGGAAACCAAAGACCACATATTCTTTTACTAAACACACTTCCTCCTGTGCAAATGGCATTACAGTTAGATACACGGAAAAGGTCTCACAGTAAAACAGGCATTCAGTCTGCAAGGCAAGCGTGTCCTTGGCCTTACAAGAGTTGGAGAGGGCGTGAAGGACACCATTGGCATCCCACCATGGATTAGCCTGATGACACAGTTCTGCTGCTTGGCTTATGCATTGCATACTGTTGCACTAACATGTCTCAGTAGGGAGATATGACCTCCTTCTAAATCCTCATCATGAAGTAGTAATCATCCCATCTGCAACAGTGGAGGAGCCTTTGTTCTTTGCCAGTCAGTGACAGTGGAATTGGTATAACTGTATAACCGAAGTCCAGTTACCCAATTAGTAAAATCTTAATTGCAGTGAATTGCATTAAATACCGACTGAAATCCTAACAAAAAAAACTCTAAACGGCAATATTCTTATTGAGCCGCGCGCTCCATCTAGCGGCAGCCTTACTATACTACAATGCAAAACAGGGAAAGGCTAAATTAAATCTTACACACAGCAACATATTTTGGTAAGAGAGCAGAGGCTCGTTCATGCGTAAAGAGTATACATATCTTGTCAAGGTGACATTTTTGAGCTAGACCTAAGTTAAGTTATATAATAGCTTATGCTTATTACAGTGGCCACAGTAAATGCGCCTTGAGATAAAGCCATATCTCAGGGACAGAATAATGCACGAATAAGTATCGTATTCATTTAAAGTATCTTCACTGATACGTAGGGCCTATACAGAGAGTGTGTAGAGGTCAAGGTTTCTACAAGGACTGACTAATATTAGTTACACGACTTACCTGTCCAAGTCTTCTGTTCAGGGATTAAGTAATATCTATTCCCTAAATGATCTGTGCCGACATGCTCACGTACTATTCCAAACGTCCGCCGTAAAAGGCCAGTGATTCTGCTCATTTTTACAGGATAACAAACGGTATCGGTTTGTATTTTGTCTGCGTTGCCAGCTGTCTCACTGGTTTGTTCATGTAATCGCACAGCGGGAATGAATAAACTGTTCTGTGATTGGACGACTGGACTTGACCAACCAATGACTGCATTTGTTATACATTCGACAGCATTACGTAACAACATGGCCGCACATCGTATTGGAGCTACGATGCTAAGTGAAATTGATTTAAATTAGACAAAAGAATATGTGTAAATGATAATGGAATGTAATTCAAACGCCACTGTTCAATTTTATGGCGCTAGAGGCACAAAACGATGATTTTATGGTCACAAAACGTTTCTAATTTGATAAAGCTTTCACTTCACGGCAGACAACATGCTAAGTTAGCCCCTAAGCTGGCTAAATAAAATTAGCTAACGTTAGCAAAGAAATAATAGCCCTGTTCTGAAACCAATATAGTTTCTTATCAGTTTTAAACAATGTTGGGGTTTCTCACAGCAAGGCAGGCTGGACTCGATGACCCACTCCGTCTGAGACGAGCAGAGTCAACGAGAAGGTGAGAGAGAACAGGCAGGAAGAAAAATATGCCTGATGTCTACCACATCCTTCAGTTTTCATAACGTTAATCAACAGCACATACCTTGACCCCTCGATTCACACCTGAACCCCCTTCAGCCACATTGTGTCGTATCGTCAAAGCTACTAAATAAGACTTTGATTCCAATCTAGGGTCCAAGGTTGTGGGGTTGTTGTGTGCTATCATTTATTGTTTTCAAAATGTGGGCATTGTGAAGCCCTTTGAGACTTGACCGTGATCAAGGGGAATACAAATACATTTGATTAGAATTTCTCTTCCTTTTTCTTTTAATTGTCGGTTGCGTTATGTTTAACGCCTTTCATTTGCGCCATTCTTATTGGCCTTATTCATTGGTCTATTTTGCATCGTCGTATCCTGTTACTATTTCTAATGCAACGATTCAATGTCTCCACGAGGATCTTACATTTCATCTTATATTTAACCTCTACTATAAAGGTCCCACATTAATGCTAAGCGTTGCAGATCTTTCTCCTTCTCTTGCTGACAGGGTCCTCAGTCTGGAGTTGAATCATGACAGAGATGTGGACAGGATCCATGGAAACGGCATTAACACCATTGACATTGAAGTGATAGAGGGCAGATAGTAAGTGCTTTAATAATTTGCCACTACTGTTTTATAAACACTTCTATTCCTAACAGTTATACTGCTCATTTACATGAAAAATCTAACATTACATTACATTCCAGCATTTAGCAGACGCTTTTATCCAAAGCGACTTACAATAAGTGCTTTCAACATAGGTAGGCAAGAGAACTACGAGTCACTAGAAATTGTAAGTGCAGTTCCTTCCTAAACAAGCATCTAAGAGCATAACCAGTGCTAAGGTAAGAGTGCAAGAAGTTAGCTATCTACTTTTTAACATCAACCCACAGTAGGTCCATCCTATATAATACTGGCTAAATACTGTAGAGGCTGGTTTGTTAAACTGTGGGTTCAATCCAGAATTGTTCACAAGCCCATTACTGGTAGGTCCACTCATGACGACTGTGGCAATGCAGTTAACCAACCTGCACCACAAGGAAAAAGACTGAATTTCTGATTGTTGTCCTGGGCTGAGAACCCATGCTGCAGTAAGCGAACCCAAGCTGAACCCAAGCCTCTCTGTTGTCCAGTATGTTGTCTGGAGGTGCAGATGGTGTGATTGTCATCTATGACCTGGAGAACTTCAGTGGAAAACCCCAGTACAGCTGCAAGGCAATCTGCACAGTAGGCAGGTGAATTTTGCTCCCATTTACTGACTTCATCCACTAGAGGGTAGCATTGCATTTAGGTCATATTGTGTCATAAGCAAGCTCAAAAACACACACTACTGTGTTCAGTAACACTACCTTAGCAGTGTTGGTATAGTATTGCATTTTGAATAATTCTTTGGGGGAAGCAGATGATTTCATTTTTGGTGTGAGAATCTACTGCTTTATTTTTAAGTTTATTTTTATGTGGGCATGTATATTACTTTGGTGATATAGGTGTGTGTTTGTGTGTATGCTTGTTTTTTAGGTCCAGTCGGTATGTCCACAAATTTAGTGTAGAGACAGTCCAGTGGTATCCTCATGACACAGGCATATTTGTCTCTAGTTCCTTTGACAAGACCATGAAGGTGTGGGACACTGAAACACTGAAGGTAAGGATTATTAGTTGCAAGCATCTTTAACCAAGTTTGGTTTCCTTATATCTCCACCACCCTGTCTTCGCTTTTCACTCTTTTCCCCATCTTTCTTATCTTCTGCTCCATGCTTTCAACCTCTCTGTGCCACATTGTCCCATATGACAGGCTCTGTGCTAGAATTACACTGGCGTCATGGTTACCTCAAAAGGTCAGGGAAGGGGCAGTAAAAACCCACTAATCCTCTCATATGTTTTACTCTATGTTTCTCTCTTTCCTGCGCTCTCCCCCTTCACACACACACACACACACACACACACACACACACACTGATTCTTGGTTGTTCCCGTTAAATTATTTATTGTGGTTGTGTATTCACGCACTTGCATTTGTGCGTCAGGGACTGTAAGTTGTGTGTTTGTGCACAAGCGTGCCTATGTGTATGGTATTTTTGTGCACAGACAGAGCCTTCTCTGTGTGTGTGTGCCCATTGGCTCTGTCCATACTTGTGCTGGCACACGCTGGCAGATGGGGCACATAGAGGTTTGTATTTGCAGAAGAATTTGCATTGTAACCGCTGCTGCTGCTCAACCACACTGCCTCTCTAGCTCTGAGCTGCTCTGCCCTCCTCCTCCACCAGCCCCTTTCATGGTCACCTAAATGATGTCCTAAACTCCTTCCCTGCATAGTGGGTGAAATTATATAATTATTTACATAATCAATATTATAGTGTATTTGTAATGAATTCATTATGAGTTATAATTTAAGACTTCAGATTAACAATCTTATAAGATTGTTTTTAAAGTTTTTGTTCAGCCTACTGAACAACAGTGCATCATCAATGGAATGCGGTTGCATATTGCGTGGGCCCGTAATTGTCACCACTGCAATGAGTCCCAGCCGATTTAGCTTTTGACCACTAAAAACAAAGGAATGCCTATGTGCAACAGTGCAACATGGGCATGCACACAAAGAATGATGAAGTTTGACTTCAAATGATGAGTGGCTATTTCATTAATGGAAGAAGTACTGAGAGCATAAATATCCATTACCTATCATCATACTATAACGAATAACGAAAGTATAAGTGTGTAGCAAAGCATTGGTGTAGAAGAGCATGCCCCTTGCTGCCCCGAGTTGGGCAGCACTGTAATACTGTTCATTCTGTTGACTTTCTGATAGTAGTTTGGTTTATATCTTTAAGTAGCAATAGGCTTTGGCTGTATATTTGATCATAAAATAGATCTTTTTTTTCATTCAGCTTTAGTCTCTTTTGCGCGCGCGCACTCAACCTATTTCTCCATAGTGCAAAGTGGTTCTGAAGCTTGATTGTTCTCTTCCTCTGTGATTCTCCAGCCTGCTGAAGTCTTCCAGTTCGAAGGAAATGTCTACTGCCACCACATGTCCCCCATTGCCAGGAAACACAGCCTCATTGCAGGTGTGCATGTGCATGCGTGTGTATGTGTGTGCTGTTTGTGCATGCTGTTTGTGCTTCCAATGTACTACGTGCTTCCCCACAGTACTTCACAGACACTGCCCCTGTGTTGTACCCTTGTCTTAACCCCAAGTTACAAAGTGGCAGGTGCCTGGTTGGGACAAGAGGGGATTAGACAAGGACAGGAGGTGCTCAGTGACAGATTTCTATGCAGAAACTTGAGAGGAATCTAGGTACTACCTCACCAAGCCGGACCAACAGGTTACTCATACCTGTTCAGTATGTACACATATACATGTGCACAGACGTGCACCCCCTTCAGACACTCATTCACAGAGCAGTCTGTTTTGACACTTTGACACAGACTCTTGCCAAACAAGTCGCATTACTTCCCCTGAAGTCCATTACTTCTAGGACACTTTTGAGGAAATCTACTCCTGAAAAGCAGTAATGGCTCTTGGTTAAAGTTGTATCATTTGAGCTATTTGTATTCAAAACATGTTGTAATTATCTTCTTCTCAGTGTCTGTTGAATTTCAACAACCAGCTTGACCTCCTCTCGTGTATGAATGCTGGGTGTGTTTGCTCATGTTTATCAGAAGCTAGTATCAGTGAGTTTTCAGATTTACCACACCTCATTTATGAGAACCTGGGAATCCAGGTTTTCTCCCTTGAAGCAACTCTCCCTTATACACATGTTAGGACAGATTGTATTCACACATTTATCAAGGAAGATCCATAAAATGCACTAATTTTGTTAATTAAGTGAATAAATGCTATTATGTATAATTGTAAGCCCTGATGGCAAATTAGGCTGTGCAAACTGCTTAGCTGGTATTTAAACTTTTAAATAAGCCTTTTAATTCACTTTTTGTCAATGTTTTATTTGCAGAAATATTGGCAGCCTTAAAGAGGCACATTCATCCTTTCTAAACTCTCACTTTGTCTCTGCTTTTTCAGTTGGCACCACAAACCCTAAAATACAGCTGTGTGACCTGAAGTCTGGCTCACGCATTCACGTTCTTCAGGGTTGGTGGTCTGCAGCACACACACACTCCTTTTCTCTTTACCACCCTCTCTCATTCACACATGTATCCACACAGATATTTAAAACAATAAATAATAACTTATTCTCCCCTTCAGGTCACAGAGCAGAGGTGCTGTCTGTGCAGTGGTCGCCCAGATACGAGCACATCTTGGCCACTGCCAGGTAGATATTGCTAATGGCCATTCTTTGTGTGGAGCTACAACCTCTGAAGCCATCATTTAGTTAGCCTCCAATGCCATATCAAAGTATAATGCCAAGTGCAGGGTGATTCCCACCTAGTTGTACCACAGCAGTTTCTTGTCACCTTAGTTCCCTGCCATCTGGCCACATGGCAACCTGACTCAAGGATAATGGCACCAAATCGCTAGTAGCCTGGCACAGTGGCACTCTAGTAGCCCATTCCCTGGGATTGCCAGTATACCATATGGTAGATAGAGTACCCACCTGCTTTATGCCACATTGGTCCTGCTAATTAGCCCATTGGGATCGGTGTGCTGCTGTCCCTTTGGACTGTAAGTGATTTTGAAAACAACTGAAGGATTGGCACACAGAGAAGTATATTATATTCTTTGATAGAGAAGTATGTAAAGTCCCATCAGAAAACTGACCTGGGAGCAAAACAAACACTGGGGTACCGGTAGTTATATCATCAGTCATATGATGCTCTTTTAGCCAAGTGAAGCTTCCCAGGATTCCATTTCGTACTGGGATGATCAACATTGGAGCTTATGTTGGATAGTTTCAGAGGACTAGATCTGCTTGAATTAACCATGAGGGACAAAACAACAAAAACTAACCCCCTCCCCTTCCCCCACCCATCCGCCTTTTTCTTACTCAGTGCAGATAGCAGGGTGCAAGTGTGGGATGTGCGTCGGGCCTCTGGTAGTCTGTTCACTCTGGACCAGCACAATGACGACAAGTCGAAAGCCTCTTCTGAGGCAGGTACTGTGACCGCTCCTCTTTCCCTTTCCTTCTCTGCCATTAGCCTTTCTTTATTTAAAGTAGAGTGGGCTGAACTCTTGGTATATTTTTCACATTATTTTTAGAGAAGTGGACAAAGGCACACAGACATAGAAGGACAACAGGACAGGAATGGTTGTCAGACAATTGGCAGCGTAATAACTTAGGATTTAGCTTGGATACTGGCTGTAGCACCTCATCATCCTGTCAGACATTGTTTTTGCCCCTCCCCCTGCCACACCACTCAACTACTCATTACTCAACTACCCACTCACCATGTTGTTCTTTTGGCACCTCACAACATGGCAAATATCCCATAGTGGTGCTACACAGGAGAAAAATGGGGCTCCAAAACAGGAGCAGAGATGCAACCACAAAAACGTCTAGCAGTTTAATAGTATAAGTACAAAATGGACAGGCACCAGGCTCTCTTGGTTAAAAGTATGTTAAGTTTGTTTAATTCGAGAATATTAAAGAATAAATACATTTAGGCATCCTTAGCCGAAACATCATGTTTTAACATTCTCTAGTTAAATATCTCCTCATATCATAGTGAAATAATTACAAGTTACAATTACTGTCAGATAAACACTCACTGTGACGTGGCAGGACTCAGAGCCTAGTCATCATGCAACACGCACACGCATATATATATATTTCTAAGCACAGTTTGTAGTCCACTCACCTTTTATTTCATTCTTTATTTAGACAGTGGGGAAGTAGACAGGGATAAAGGGACACAAGTTAAAGCAGTTTATCTTACCCTGTCTGGGTAAACACAGGAGGCAACACTGGCACTAACAGCATGTTATTAATGGTTAGGCACCAGAAGTGATAAGACAAACACATACTCTTTGGGAGTAATGATACTCCATAAATAACATGGTGTAATTTATCGTATGATAGCACCATGATACTGTTTGAGTCTCCCAAGTTCTCATAGCAATATGTTGTTGGAAATGCAGAACTTGTGAAGGCATGTTTGTGTGTGGGGACTGTAGAGGTATAGTATTGATAATGTGTATGTGCAGTGCGCATAGAGATGCCATTGATATGTTACCTGTCTCTAACCAGTTAACACAGCCCATAATGGTAGAGTGAATGGCCTGTGCTTTACTGGAGATGGTCTCTACCTCCTCACTATGGGAACTGATGACCGCATGCGACTATGGAACAGCGCCACAGGAGAAAACACACTGGTAAGATGTGCGTGTTTGTGTGTGTATGAGAGAGACCACCAGGACATCAACCTCTCCCTCCATATTAAACTTACTTGAACCACTAAAGGATTTTGTTTCTGACCACCACCCTGAAGGAGAATTTCATCCCTAATGATATTTTGTTTTGCATATGGCTTCTGAAAGAGGCCCAATGGTATCTATAGCTTTCATCGGGAGTGTAGAGTGGGTTTCAATAGCCTTATCTTTGAGAGGGAGCCCCCACACCACAACTCCACACAAAAACCCACACCACAGAAACCTAACCAAGAGCCATGGACATGTAATTGCCCCAGGCTCTCTCAGAGTCTCCTCTTCTAATTTCCTGCTCTGCTGCCTATCGCTAGGGTTTCTATGCGGGCATTTTTAGATGAACCTCTTTCTGCGCGCCAAGACTAAAATTGGTTTATAGATGATGCAGTGTGCATTCTCACATTAAGAGAAAGCATTGCATTACACACACATTACTTCCTCTTTCACAGACAATAATAGAGATCTCCATTGAGAGAAATTCCCCAGTGCAAGGCAAGGCTTCATTTCTGTCCATGAAAGCGTCCCACCCCATATTGTGTTATGAACATTATACATATACGTTGTACATTCGGACCTATACGACTGTGACCTGGCCACTCTCTCCCCACACGCCTTTTGTCCGCCAGGTGAATTATGGGAAGGTGTGCAACGAGAGCCGTAAGGGGTTAAAGTTCACAGTGTCTCGCGGCTGCAGCCCAGAGTTTGTGTTCGTGCCATGCGGCAGCTCGGTGGCAGTGTATGCTGTCCATACAGGAGAGCTTGTCACCACGCTCAGGGGGCACTACAACAATGTCGACTGCTGTGAGTTCCACCCAGACTACCAGGTGAGACACACCAAGGACCCAGATGGCAGGATAGAAGCTTTTCTCCTGCCTGGAGAGCATCCCCTGCACATGACCAATGTATCCTTGCTTCCTGTCTCTTGTACTACCTTTTAGTCTGCTTTTCGACAGTTGTGGTCATGGCTGCCAATAGTGTTATAGTAGATATAGCAGTTAGTATATATACTAACAATGTATACAATGGTAGTCTCAAATGAGCCACTTCCTGTAGAGAGATTACTTATTAAATTCAACATCCCCTGAGCTATACTGAGCTACTATAAATGCAAATGCAGACAACCCCATTGTGTCTATGTGTGCTCTGAACCTCTGTGTAAATGTTATGCAGCTATCAGAAATGGTGTGCAGAATGTTTATGGAGCAGTGGTAGATCATCAGCAATGCCATCTCCTTCATCTGGTGTCACTGGCTCGTATTGCTCACTTTAGATGACACGCTCGATGTCTCTTCTTCATGAATTTTACTCAGAATTAAGTAATTCTTGAGGACATGATTGTCGTGAAGGAATTAATAGGACAGGGACGTGATCTGACGTGATTTGATCTGACTGTCTTAAATTCAATGACAGTCCCTCAACTTCCTATCCATCTTATACCCAAATCTGGTAATAGCTAGATAAAAACATTGACTTAGGGCCTTTGCAGCATACTATGACACAATGCACTTTAAAGTCATGCCAGAGTATTGTACAGTGTGGGAAGTAATGCTGTGTTTCTGTGATATAATAGTGTTTTTTGTTTTGCACCAAAAACTGTATCTAATCTTCTAATGTAGCACATTACAGAACACACACAGTGAAGGCATTTTGATGGCATCTATGCTCAATACAGTACAGTATACATTAATGTGTGAATGTCTATCATATCACACTGTACGTATTAACTGACAGTGTAAAGTCCTTATGTTTCTCCTCTATAGATGATATAATATCATTGTTGAGAGAGACTTCAATAATAAAGTAATTTTGTGGGACATCCACAGTGTTATGCAACCGATGCCCTAGTTACCAGCCCACATTTCTAAGGAAGCAGCTTGGCAGCCTGTCATTCTGGAGGGTTAAAAGAAAGGATTCATAGTACTGGAAACACATTGCGTTGGGAAAAATGTAAAAGATTTTGCCTCTGCCCCTATGATGCTTTTTGGCTGATGTAACAACACTGAATAGTCCAGCGGCACAGTGAAATACTTCCCAGGAATACACTTGTGTTGACAATTTTGACTTTAATGATTACTTCACACTTGGTCCTGACCATATTGCTTGTTTACGATTGTTTTCCCCTAGTACTGATGTAATTATACACACGGTCTATAAAGTGAAGGTAAAGCTGCAACATAAGCTCTTAATTGTATTTCAGATTTGAGATTTAACATCAATGAAACCATTCTGAACCGTTCCTTGATTATCTCTGTCTAGGAGCTGTATAGTGGAGGTAAAGACTGTAACATCCTGGCATGGGTTCCTGTCCTCCGTGGCCCAGACATAGAAGAAGAGTCAAAAGACACAAAGAAGGTACATCAGGTCCTATCATTAGGGAACAAGATTTTTGGATTTGTAAAAGTAGTAAGAAACTATAGTGGAATCAAATTTTTACTTTTCATCTCAGCATGCTGTATTGCAAGGCTCACGGTCTGGAGATATCAATAGGAGCAGATTTTTAGTTCTGCACAAGGCTTAATCCATGTGGTTTTGTTTTCATGGTAGAAATGAGATCTGGGAAACCTGGTGCACACATACACAGGAACAGTCAGTCATCTCTCTTCACCCAGGCATGCCCTGCGACATTCTACTGATGCTTATGCTTGTAACACCTACAGATGCATACCTCTTTTCTTCTTTCCCTTTCCAGTTTGGTTAGTATATTCAGGAGATGAAGGTTCTGTTAAACACAACTTTTAAAAGATTGCTTTTTGTGTGCATTATGTACTATGTTTTTGTAATGACTGTTAGAAAAGAATGTGGATTAGATATTGAGCTCAATCTGTTGGTCGATCACAGGATGCTGTTGGCCAAGCTTCAGTGAACCCTGCCTTCGAGGACAACTGGAGCAGTGATGAAGACTGATGTTATTGTTTTGCATATGTGGGTATGTAGGTGTGTGCACAAGTGTGCACAAGTCCTTCACAACAAACTTACCAGCAAATGAGGGGTCTAGGGAAATAAAAAGATAAATAAGGGGTCTAGGGAAATCTCACCTGCTTCATGACACTACGGAAGAAGATGAAGCCTTTAAAACTCAAGTGACACCTGATATGCCAAAAAGACATTGCATGTCCGCAGTGCACAGTGACATGGTCATAAGTTGTTTTTGTTAATTATTTTAACTATTTTTTTTAATAAATATGCTTGTACATTATGTGTAATATTGGGTCTTTGTACATTTTCTGAAGCTTCATTTTTGATGTTTGATTTTTTTTACTGGAATTGAAAGCTGACATGCTCCTCGTGTCAGTAAGACCCCGTTAACCCATTTCAAAACTGCATGGCTGCCATTGTGCCATTGTTTTCACAAGTTCAATGAAATAAAATGAAACAGATACAGATATAAGGTTTTCATCCTGCAGCAGAGAGAAGCATTATCTAACTATGTGATTATTTATTCACATATTTTTGGTCAAAGGGAGAACTTTGGGCTCAGAGGAGACCAGTCTCCTCAGTACAGGTGTGGTCTCATAACAGCAACCATTAATGTTTGTGTAGTCTTTTTGTTAGTGCATTTCTGCAGTTGAGTTGAGAAGAGCCTCATGGGAGTAACCACACACTCGAACACTTTCTCGTTCTCTCATTGTCATTCTCAGATAAATTAGCATTTGTTTGTATTTAAAGCCCTGCTGTCAGTCTGTATTGAAACCAGCAGTAAGGAGTGATACTGAAACTACTCTCTCCCTTCCTCTTATACATATTGGCCTGGATACCTGGAATCCCTATGAAGCAAAACTTGCACTACTAACCCCAAAACACATATCTACAGTGATCAAAACTGCCATGCTTTTTACAATTTGATGCTCATCTTTGCAGTGATTGTACTTTACAAGAACTTTATCACTCTAGGAGAGGGCGTGTATCCTTGAAACACTAACCTGGATATACTGTTTCTGCCTCTGCCATCACATAATTTTCCAAAACTCCTGAAGTGTCTTGAATTGTACAGGTTGTCTGTGGTTTTCCATATAATAAAAGCACTGAGAATGCTACCACAATCTTGCACCCCAAGCTTACTTTTGTCTTCTTATGGGTTTATATGTCCTTTTAAGTGGGGATGGTATGTAAAGAGATACTATATGAATAGTTGCTAGGTTTTATTTCTTGTTACTCGGTGAAACTAATTATTAAATGAAACCAAATAGTTAAAAAAAAACTTGACATTGTTTCCATTGCTCACTATGAAGCACCTTCCAGGTATGAATTTGGCTCGAAAAGGACTTTACTGAACCACAGATTGTCCAATCGGTGATCAAGGATGCCGACCTCGAGTCAAATCCCCGCCCTCTGGTCGGCTGCATAAGGAGAGAGGAGCGCCCTGTCAGCTCAGTGAGACGCACCTGTTACTGAGCGGCAGGTGGGCCGGAGGTTGGATACAAGCGGTTTGGCAGAGCGTGAGGATTTCTGTTGACTCTCAGCAGCACTAGAGGTTTGTGAATTGATTTCCTTGGTTATTTTTTGTCTAAAGGCGGAAACTCAACGGACGAAACGACCAGTGATACTGCAGGGATTCTAATATGGTTACAGATTAAAATGGATGAGGAGAACGGCGGTGTATTGATGCGAAAGCCTGCTTGTTTGACTTAATCACTCAATGTCCTTGCGTAAGCGTTGAAATGCTGTTGGGTCTGTTTCCTGCCAGGCGCGTCTTTTTGTTCCGCGTTTCACCATTAACATCAAAAACTAACCACATGGTCTTCCTCACTGTGCTTTTAAATATAAGAACCAATGACTTATGGCTACGGTACTTTAAACCCCACCTCAAAACCTCCTTAAGATTAGAAGACTAGGAATTTGGTCGCCCACACTTCGAGACATTGAACGTTGTCAAACAACTTTTACAGCCAAATGTCTCTAGCCCTGGCTAGGTAAACTACCGGTTTGTTGTAAAACCAGATTGGTTAATCAAAAGTATGCTCGGTTTCCTTTTTTTTTTTTTTTTTTTTTTTTTTTTTTTTTTTTTTTT